>RJWT010040297.1:0-12537 GCA_004365215.1 Cuniculus paca
GCACATGGAACAGTGGCTGGCACTTTATTAAGGGCTCCATAAGTGTTAGCCGTTATTATTACATAAAAGCACAAGTTGTAAAAATGGGTTTTTCAAAAAGAAAACAAGTGAATCCTACACTATAAAGAAAGCCCTATCCTTTTCTCCCCTCACCTTGCCATAAGTACAACTTACACCGTGTTTTGTTTCTTTAACCTGTTTTTTGGACGTCCTATTGGATTAGCATAACGCCGCTTTATCTGTGCTGCCTTCTTTTGTAGCAGTTTTCGCCCTTTTTTTCTAGGTCGACATATTTGACATATCCACATGCCTATAAAGAAAAAATTCCACACAAGAGCATGACAAGACATAAATATGCTGGAGTCTTAACTTAAGACATTAACTTCCTTCAGGTCAAGGAATAGCATTTGAAAATCTGATGAGTTCCCCCCAACCCCAAAAAGTAAGCATGAAAACATATACACAAAATTATATAAATAACTGCAAGGAATTCACATACACACTTACAGCTTGCAATCCTGTAATAAGATCCTATAATAAAAAGAAGCCAGGTTTCTATAGGCTAACACTGGATTCCAGGTCAACACAGCGAAAATATAAGAAAACCTAGAAGATCACATAGTACTAGAAAACAAAGAAATAAAAAAAAATATATATATATATATATTTATTTATTTATTTATTTATTTTTGGTACCAGAAATCGAACTCACCACCTTGTGCTTACCAGGAAAGCACCTGAACCACTGGGCTAAGTCCCTGGCCCGGATAAAGGCATTTTAAAAAAATGATGAAGGAATTTCAAAAGGACATAAGAGCCAATTCAAACAAGTTACCAATGGCTGAATCTAGGACAACTTGAGCAAAAACAAAACAAAACAAAACAAAACAAAACAAAACAATTGGAGTAACGGATGACAACCCATAGAGATAGAAATTAAAAATAAATTGAAGAAACAAATGTGAGAAAAGAATAGCTCATCTTTACAGCAAAATCCCAATTAAAAGTAGAAAGAATGGTGAAAATAAAAAGTCACTACCATGCAGGCATCACAGTAATGATTGGTATAGGCAAGAATTACTGATTTATTAGTTCTAGTAATTGTAACATTAGGAGAAACTAGGAAATAATGTAAAGGTTCTCTGTACTCTTTTTGCCACTTTTCTGTAAATCTGAAATAAGTTCAAAATAAAATGTTTCCTGCATTAAACTGTTATAAAACTTCTTCTACAAATTAAATACGTAAGAAAGAACTTTTGAGAAAATATTTATCTTGGAGGATTGTTCAGAAGGCTTCTTGTCTAGATTTCAAATACTAAACAGAAAGACAGTTATTTATTCTTAAATTTAAGACTGTTCAAATTTCCTTAATTTGTATTAACTAAGAAAGTAATTAATAGAATGGCATAAGAGTGATTTTAAAAGTGAGTAACTTGGCTGTAACTTAAGGCTGACTTCTTTTCCATCAATAGGGAAACTTTACCCCAACAGACACCATAAAATATCGTGCAAGTATTTCACTTAAGAATTTATAAAACCACCAAACCAAAGCTGGAATGGGATTTGTGATAGGACAAAAGAGGGATGACTAACTGAACTCTTCTTTTAAAAAAACATAACAAAAGGTAACTATGTATATCCTAATACCTTTCAAAGAATAGGAGTCAAAGGTCAATGGGGTTAACATTAAATTGTATCCTTATGAGCTGAACATTTAGTTAGTTCACAACTTATTTTATGCAAGTTTTGTTTTTAAATTCCAAATAAATGAGATCTCAATAGCTTAAGGTCCGTCAAAAGTGCTGAGCACTTAATGTAACAAAAACAACCTCATATAATTTCATTTCCTCTTAAAAAAGATAGTTAAAGGTGTTATGTAAGTATTTTAGCCTCTAGCTAGTGACTGGCAAATATTTTTATATGAATCAGTTCACCCTTCCTGAATGCTTAAATGATGAAAATAAAGGAAAACTGTAATAAATCCTTAGTGTACAAAAATGTTAAGATGCCTAAACAGACTATCCCTACCTTTAAGGTGACAGCTCTCTACCTATACAACCCCCCAAAAGAATCCATTACTTTTTACACTTTAATAGTAGAAAAAATGTGCTTTTGCTAACATATTCCATTTCAGAAAGCACGTCTCACCTTTTGGCATCCGAGTGAGGGGTGGATCACAACATTCCATGTGAAAACCTCGGTCGCATGAGTCACAAAAGAGCATGTTGTCCTTAAGAGACAAAAAAAAAAAAAAAAAAAAAAAGGCAAAGACAGTTCTGCTTAACCTTCTGAAAAAGAAACACATCACAAGGATCATAACTTCATAAAACCTAGGAAACTTAAGATCTCAAAAGAGATGAGTTACCATAATATTAAGTTTCCTCCATTTGTGTTAACTATGTAAGTAAACAATCTGAGTTAGCAAAAACTGACTGTCTCAGCAAATCGAGTTTCCCTTCATCCAATTTCTGATGAAAAGTAATAGTTTCATTACTTTCCTGCATATCCAACAGCCAGAAAAAACCTAACCCCGATTTATTTCAATAAAAAAGAAAAGGATGGCTTGTAATTAGGAGGGTCATATTCATACATGAATACCTTCATACCACTCAAATAAATTTTGTGAACACTTCTGTAAATAACTTAGTCTCTCTGTAAATATAAACTTCACGTGCTTTCTACATTATTTAAAAATATTCTAAGTCTAAATGAGCAAACATTCTAAACTAATGGAATGTGATTTAAAGAGGGTACTCCTCTAAATTCTCCTGGACTGAAAAATAACCAGTTACACGTGGGTCAAAATACCACTGTACATTCTTCTTTCTATGTAAAATACCCACGTAGGAAGGCAAGACACTCACTGCATTTTTGCCTTGATCTCGACAGGAGCTGCATGTTTTACACTCAATACACTGCCACCGTAAGGCCTTCACTCTAACCGTTAGTTCGGGGGAAAATTTTAAACAGGATGGATGACCTAAGAAGACAAAAAATTCATGAATGAAGAATCAACAATCATTCTGTACTAAATGATGTATAAAAAGGCAATTATGTTAAATACAAAATATATACCCAATAAAGCAAGATGCTGGAAGCCCGCCGTTTGTCTTACCAGGACATGGCACCCCAATTCAGTTTCCTTAATGCTAGATAAGATTTAAAACACCCCCTAGTTTGATTATTAAAAACCTGATATACTCCAGCTTTCATTAAGCCTACATCAAAGCATTATGTTTATACACATCCTGGTATGTTTATGAACACAAATGTATATGCTTAGGTCAACTCTGGAAGAATACACAAAAAGCACTTGGCAACATTTTAGAAAATACAGTTACAGGGCTGAGGATTTAGCTCAGCAGCACAAGTGCTCGCCTGGCAAGTGCAAGGTGGTGCAAGGTGGTGAGTTCAATCCTCGGTAACAAAAAAAAAAAAAAAAAAAAAAAAAAAAAAAAGAAAGAAAATACAGTTACAAACATTCTGAAGGAAGATTTTCTGTTTAACTTTGTATACTTTCATACTCTCATTTTTTAAAATAACTCTCCCTTTCTCTCTCTCTCCCTCCCTCCCTCTCTGGGTGTTTCTCAGACAAGGTCTTACTATGTAGTCCAGGCTGGCCTTGAATTCACTGGGATCCTCCTGCCTCCACCTCCTGAGTGCAGAGATTACAGGCATGTACCATTATGCCTGGCATTATATTTTTTAAAAATGTAATAAAAATCTCATTTAAATTGATATCATTTGCCCATGATTTAAGGTGCTCAAACTAAAACTAAAAGCAGCACATCTACTGGTATCAGAATTAACAACAACAGAAAAAAAAATTACTCCTCCTGCAGTAGTTAACATTGATTTGATTCTCAAAAATTCAAAATAGCCAGGGCCAGGAATATAGCTCAGTGGCACAAGTGCCTGCGTGGCAAGTGCAAAGTCCTGAGTTCAATTCCCAGTACCAAAGAGAAAAAGAAAAACAAAAGTAGATGTCCTTAAAGTAGCCAGTTAGTCCTCAACTCTGAAAAGATCTGTTCTCTAAAATTTGGTTATGTTTGTTTTTCTCTGGTGAGACAAAGGGCTAGTTAAATCATCTTTTCTCCTCTTTTATATTCTTAAAGAATTGTAGGAAGTTAGTTCACATCAAAGCATCACTGTCTGAAGGAAGGGGGGAGGGGGTGTGAACACGTTATTCTTAATCTCATCATCCTAGAACAGGGATGGTAAATCTTTTAGAGCTTTCGATGACACAAACAACCCCCTGCAGCACACGTACCATAGGTTTGCCGCTACTGTCCTAGGATAATACCCATTTTCATGTTTTCCTTTTTAAATGAGCTGGAAGCCCTTGAATGGCTTTAATTACAGAATATATAGTTTTTGTTTTCATTATTTTATTCAAGTAAACTTAAATTTATATTCCTTTAACTATTATATTCCACTAATTTGATACACCAGAAGTCACATGATCATTTTCCTATCATTAAGGTCTTAGACCACTATCCATAACTATTAATGAAAGAACACTAAAATTTTTTCATGTTTAGATTCTTTCCTTCTTTTACATTAATTTCTTAAGAGTAAATTCTCAAAAGTGAGACTGGTAAGTGAAAAGAATTAAACATTTTATAACTTGATAGGTTGAGATGAATTGCCACAACATTTTCCCAAAGCTGTAATATGATATTCAGTGCCATCACCAAAGTACAAGTCTTTTCACATAATTTCATTAGCTCTAGATTGGGCATCTGTCATCTTTTAATTTCACTGCTGCTTTGCTGTGCATTTCTGTTATAACTTGGATAAACTTTATATATTCAACAGTTAATTTTCTTCACAGACTCTTTTCTTTTGACTTTGGGCTTTGAACTGGAAGCATGCTCTTTATTTATTTTCCCCAAACTATTCCTGCTTTTTATTTTGGGCTTGTTACTTTCAGTTTAGAAAATACCTTTCATATATATGACTGTGTCCATTTTTTCTTCCTTAGTTACTGTGATGGTCAGTCTCTAAGGTGCTCCTTGTGTGTTTCATTTTCTACACAGAAGAGAGTTGATCTGCATAACTAATAGGATATTGCTGAAATGATAATTTCTAAGACTAGGTGGGATACTTCTCAAGGGAAGCCAACTGGCATATTGTGGGCACTCATGCAGCCTTGCGGAGAGGTCCCCAGGGCAAAAGATCTGAGTTTTCTGGTCAACAGGCAGCCTACAGCATCAGCTAACATCTTAACTGTGGCTAGGCATTACAGTTCAGTGGCACAGTGCTGGTCTGGCATAAACGAGGCTCTGGGTTCTATACTGGGCAGCACAAAAGAAAAGCCTTAACTGTTAACCTCATGAAAGATTCCCAATCAAAACTGCCAAGATAAAGAAACCCCTAATTTCCCAACCCACAGAAACAGTAGGAAATAAATGATTTTTATCTTTGCTTTAAGCTGATTAATTTTAGGTTAATTTATTTCTACAGCAAAAGATAACTAATAGTTAAACAGATTCTTTTTCATGCCTTGTATATTTGAGTGCCCATACATAATGACATTTGGGGAATAACAGTTTGGCAAATGCTGCATTTATGTAACATGAACTATGTTTTTATCTAGTCTTTCATGATTTTATGGTTTTTGCTATGGCTTACATCTAAAACGTCCCCCCTGAAGTCTCACGCATTCAGAAGGCAATTTCGGACCATGACATTCAGCACTTGTATCATGAAGGTGCTGAACTCATCAATGGGTCGGTGCACTGACGAGTCAGAGCTGAATGCAGGGCTCTGCTGAAGGAAGCAGGTCACAGGGGGCCACCACTGAAGGCTGCACCTTTCCTCAGGCTCTTCCTCTGGTCTCTGGTTTCCTGGCTGCCGCCGTAAGGCAAGCTGCATTCCTCTGCCATGATGTTTTTGCCTTGAGTCACCTGACCATGGACTAAAATTTCTAAAATGATTTGGGCATGGTGGCATATGTCTATAAGCCCAGCACTCAGGAGGTTGAGGGAAGAAGGTTGCCCAAGTTCGAGACCAGCCTGGGCCACATAGTGAGTTCAAGGCAATCCTGATTTACATAGTGAAACCTTGTCTCAAAAATAAAATCTCTAAAACTATGACAAAACAAACCTCATTTCAGATATGTAATTTAGTATTAAATTCCAGTGACAGAAAGCTAGTACAGTATTTAACTGTGAAACCATCCAGATTCCTTCTGGGTTATGATCTTTATTAGATGTATATGGTCCCCAAGAATTTAAGATCTATTCCTATTTTCTTCACATGTTCTGCATATCAAAAATAAAAAGCATACTTCCCAGACACCTCTGCAGCTAGGCTCTTGATATGAACTGAGCTGTGTCAACTGGATGTGTTCAAGGGAGATATGAAAGGCAGAAGTAACATAAAGATCGTTTTTCTTCTGGTACTATCCCCTAATGGTAACACAAAGTCATGGAAACTGCAGTGTCCTCTCCTCTCCCACTTGTGGCTGTCTAGAGGCAGCTGTGGTGATGGCCAGATCCACACCTCAGTACCCAGCTACAGAATTCCACTCCTCTTCGTGGGCCTCCCATTTCCATGTTGCCCCAGGGATGCTGACTCAGCAGGTCTCAGAAATCTCTGTCCTTAAAGCCCAGCCAAGACTTGCTCCTTCAGTTCTTCTAACAATTTCACAAGTATCTAATTCCAGTAAATTGCTTTTTTCTTGAAGTGCCCAATACGGATTTGCTTTCTGGAACAAATCTTGAATGTTCCTAATGGTTTACTAAAGCCTTCCTGTCAGGTCTTGCAAGTTCTCAAAATACAGAGCAAGAATATCTCTAGAACTGACAAATTAGTAGACTGCAAAATCTTTCTTAGGGTCCAGAATTTCACACTGCTCACTAAACTGCAGTGTCAACAACTCTGTATCCCAATGTGGTACAAGTAAGTTTCCATCAAGAACAACAAATCTGTTGTTATCCTGGTTCTATGCATCAAGCCTAAGATACAAAGCAAGAAAGATAAGCAGCAACTATTCAAGAAGCCAGCAGGACTTCAAATTGACTGCTGTGATTTAAGATGTTCAATAATGAAACAGAAAGATCAACAGGAAAAACTAAGTTCACAGTGTTTTTATTTAAAATACCCTAAGAACAAACTTTAACTAAATTAAACATTTCAGCTATTCAAATCCTTTTGCAGTGCGGAAGCTGATCCCAGTTACCCAAAACTGAAATCAGATGAAAATACTATTTGCATGCAGATGGACACTAACTCAGTTCCACATTCTCCTCCTGCCCTGCCACGCATGTCAGAAGCTAATGGGAAATCACATACCACTGTTGCCACAATCTGCACAGGAGATGAGTTCTTCTGGCTTCTTCTCCCGGTTTTGTTCTTTTGTACCAAGACAAAAACTACAGATGGGGATTGGTTCAGCAACTGGCTGTAAAGAAAAACAATTCATTCCAGTATAAGTACCCTTTTTTTTTTAACCTTTTTTATTATTAATGTAAGAACATTAAAGTTACAGTCTAAGCTCCTGTGAGAATTATATCTAACTCTGGGACAACTGTGTCACTCTCTTAATTAAAATCTCAACAAAGTCGGTAAGTTTGCACAAAGCCCATTTACGGCTATTCCCCCCAAAAAACCGTATCCCAATCATATCTGTCACTCACAAACTAAATTGCAGTGTGGATTAAACAACACAAATTCACCCATGACTAAAAGATTCAAGTGAATTAAGTGCGAGAAGACACAGTATCAGCCCTCAAGAGGCATATGATCTAGTAGAAGAGCAGTTAAGATGTATACAGATAAACATAAGGTAATGCAGAAAACACTAAGTGCTCTAAAAATAAAAGCAGTAACAGTACTCTAGCAGCAAGAGAGAAAATTCTCATTATGGTTTGTTACAGCACTGAAGAAAGCTAGTCCAAGCACAACTGTGTGGGAGCTAATTTATATCTAAGTGTCTGTCCCACTACAGCACCATTTCTTTCTGCAAGTGATGGACAGAAAGGCAATACAGGTAGTAGAGGAATTCGGTTGGCAAGGGCAAACCAGAAATGCTAAGTATCTTCCAACACACCACAAGACAATCCTTTGTAATTAAGAATTACTGTACAATTTTCTCATCAACTGTTCATGTGGCCAAAAATGAGCCTAGATTTTATTTTTCACATAAATTCCAAGACACTTTTATATGGGTATTGATGAACACTGAATTTTCTAGGAATATCACTACCAATATCACTTTCTTCATATTAGATCATTAAACTCATTTTCTAGATTGATCTTAAGAAATAGGAACTGCATTCCTAAAAACCATTACAAAACATTAAAGGAGATATGCCAGTTTCTAAGCCCATCTTCTTAAGTGTCAGTGAAACATGAAACAGGGAGACTTGAGAAATACCTGATTACTTCATGAGATGTACTGATGTGGTACGTTTCTAACTTAAGGCATCAATACTACTTGAGAAAATTGGGAGAAGGGGATATAAAAAGAATTAAGATGTGTTATGTACATGTACAAATGCCCCATAAGGAATACAGTCATTATATACTACAAACATGTACTAATAAGAAAAAAAAATTTTAAAGAAAAGTTTGGGACAAGTCGAGGAACCAAGGTTCCTTGGTTCCTTTAAGTCACTGAATCATATCTTAAGACTTACTACTAGATAAAATTCTCTTTAATGAAGCCATTTCTGCTTTGGGTGTTTTTGCTACAGCTGAAAGCAACCTGCAAATGGCAGCCTTGGTTTTTGTGGTAAATAAAAATCTTGTATTTTGCCTATGATGGTAGGTACATCACGCTAGTCCTTCTAAATCTTCCAATTTGCATTGTTAGTTAATGTTACAAGATTTTCTATTTCCCTCTTCCCTTGGTAAATGTAGGAAGTATGTAGTTTAGTCCCTCAAACTAATTGCCTCATCCCTCATAAACAAAGCAGACTGAAGTGCTTTCCATGACTTTTTTTTTTTTTTAATCCAGCATGGATCAAAAAGAATCAAGGTGCCAAACACAGGCCAGCTGGCAGGTTAAAAAAAGTATGCCTTAAGAACATCAGAGACTTCATCAGTACCTTGCTTTAAAAGTTATACCTAACAAACAGCTTAGTTTTCTATTGACCTACCTTCCTCTGCCCCACCTACATGACACAGGACCTGGCTTGTCTACAAGGACTTAGAGAAGAATTCCATGTTCGCACAACTTCATTCCTTGCATCAGTATTGTGGGCCAACAAGAAGGGTCTTCATCCCCATATGGACTCCTCCCAAGTCCATGGTTCATCTCTTCCACTGAATTTGAGATAGTTTCACCTCTCAAAAATGACTCCTCTATTACAAACCAATAGAACAAATGTAGGTATGCCTCATGTATGCTAGGTAGCTCTGAGTCTATACTTAACTATTTTTTGCCAGGCCTCAAGCAGGATGGCAATAGAAAGCTATTAAAATGCTTGTAGTCTACTGGAAAGAGCATATTAAGTATAATAAAGTACTTTTAGAAACCATAATGGAACTATAATAGTGGGAAACAAAGAAGGAAATGACTAAGTACAATGGTGCCTTAGTTCACAAACTGAATTCTACCCACGATTCTGGTGGCAAATTGAATGAGACAAGAACCTAATCAAATTACTCCATAAGGTCAACCTAACCACTGAATTTGATTTGGTTCTTGCCCAACTCTCTTTGCAACCAGAATCATGGGAAGAATCAAGTTCATAAACTGAGATACCAGTGTAGGGGTAGGGGTATCAGGAAAAAGCTTTACAGGCATGCCATTAACTTTAGTTCTTCCAGAGGTATTTGACAGGTAAGCCCATCAGTGGGGGTGTTCCAAAAATGTAGAAACTATAGAAGGCTATTTGGGAGGGAGAAAATGAACTTAATGGAACTAAGTAAGCTCAAAATGGTATGGAACACTCATGTAACAATGCCAGTGGGCATTATAATACAGGGATTTGAAGACCAACTGTTATGGTTTGTATATAGATGGTCCCCCCTCAAGCCTCAAGGAGTCATGGAAGCAGCTGAATCTGGTGCTTGTGATTGATGTGTTGTCTAGTGCTGGGATTGGCAGTGTGAGTTCTGTACCTGCCCAGGGTTAGAAGGAGGCAGGTTCTCCCTTCCTTTCGCACAGTTTGCACTTGACGCTTGCAGCCGCCATGCTACCCTGCCTTGGAACCAGCTAAGCATGGACTGAAACCCCCAAAACCGTAAGAAATAAACCTCTTCGTCCTTCACTTTGGACATCAGGTATTTTGTCTCAACAATAAGAAGAAAAGTAACCAAGACACCAACAAAAAGTTGGGCCTAGAGATAAAAACTGTAAGTCATTCACATACAATATGGCATGAAAGTCATCAGTCAGTAACTTTTTCTAAGGAGAACAGGTAGAAAGAAAACATCTACAGTCAGAACACTAACATTTAAATGAGTGGTAGAGGAAAAGCTTAAAAAGGAAATGGCTTAGTAACTGTGGACTATCAATGTCCAACAACAACAAAAATATCCAACATAACCAAGTGAACAGCAGTACTCAGTCAAGCAATTAAATAATAGATGAACAGTTAAAGTTGTCTTAATTAAGTATTAGGACTGTGGTAAAGACTTCTTTTCCTTGAAAAGGAATATTTTTAAAAGAGCTGGAGAAGGCAGACAGGAAAGACCATGCAGGAGTGAAAATCTGAAGCAAATCCTACAGAAGGTCTAGTGAAGAGAAAATGGCCAAGGAGTGATTAGGAGTAAAATTTAGCCTCTCGGGGATCTGGAATTCATAAACCTGGAACTCAGAACTACTAATACACAACTTAGCTTCAAGGTTCCAATGACTGGGGGTGAAAGAAAGACATGGGAAGTAGTCACAGACAGGAAGAGGGCTGGACAGAGAAGCCTTGAGAAGTTTAAGCTCAGACCAGAACACAGACCCCACTCTTTGTGGTGAGAAGCCAGGTCAGGCTTAAGGTGTGTGCAAAAACAGTTGGGTGTGAAAATTCTAGTTTAATATTTGAACCATTTCCTGCAACAGCATGGATCTGAGGTCTGACTACCTTCCCCAACCACCAACAAGAACAACAACACACCTCAGCTCTGATGACTACCACAGGCTGGGGTAAACTGGGGAGGGCCTCTGGAACAGGCAGGGCAACTCACAAACCCACAGCTTAGCTTTCTAAGAGGAAAAAAAAATCATGACTTGTTGGATCTCACAACTGTGAATGCTGGAAATAAACCACTCATTCAAATATACAGAGAAATATCCCCCCTGCCCCCAACCCCGTTTTGGATTCATTTGCAGCCCCACCCCCTTTTCTTCTTTTCTGGTTTATTAGGGGCTAGGCAATTTTCTTTTCTCCTTTTTTTCCCCCTTTCTTTTTTCTTTTTTTGATTTCTTTTATTCTCCATATTTTATTTCTGCCTTTTCTCTTCTTAGTTTTGTTTGTTCTTTTTGGTTACCTTTATTTAATTGTGTAAATATACTTCTCCTTAATAGGATTATTTGTCTCACTTTTCCTTCCTTTCTGTTTTTCAAATTTTTCTTCTTTGAATTGCCTATTCTCAACCCCCTGAATGTTTATTACTATAACTATTAAGCTTTACTAATCTTTAGATAGTTAAAGCTTTTTCTATTATTAGTGGAAGCAAAAATGTTACATTTAATAGATATTTACTGTATGTCGATATTTGGTTTGTTTTAGTGTTTATGTTATGATAAATGGCGGTAAACTATTGGTTCTTACAGTATGTCAGTCTCTGGTTTGTCTTGGGTTACTGTTGCTGATTCATTGCTGTTATCAGTTACAGAGATGATACTGCCAGAGATGACATTACTGTTCCTAATAAGAGGCTTTCTCTGCACGCCAGTATGTGAATTACCCTTGAGTCATTTTAACAGTATTGTGGTCCATTCCCAAAGAACTGTGTGTGGGGCTAATCACACTGTATCCTCCCCTCCCAGATTAAGAGGTGGTTAGACCTTGAGACAGAGGAAAAATACTACAGTTAGCCATGCCTAGAGAGCATCACTGAAAAACAGACACTAAAGAGATTTCCATACTAGCAACTAAGTTTTTCCATTATAAGTGCCTGAAACCCCCAGCACAAAATAGAACAAAACACAGCAAACAAACAAACAAACAAAAAATAGAAACATGAGGAGACAAGGGAACAAATGCCTCCCAGTTCCCCAGAAGCTGATCCATGCGACATAGAGGAAGAAAGCAAAATACAATAGCCAAATTATTTGAAAGGATAACAGAGGTCATTAACAAACAGATCAGTAGGTGCTCAGCAAGTTCACAGAAGACATAATTGAACAAATAATAGCTATAATAAAATGGCCAGAGAACTTAGCGAAGACACTAATAAAAAGTTACTGAGCATTACAGGCCCTCAAACCGGATAATAAGAAATCAACAATGGCTACATTAATGTCCTTTGTTTTCTTCAAAAAAGCTGTTCATATCTTCTCACATATTGTAATTAAATAGTAGAAAATGGACTTAAACCAATCAAATCAAAGAATAAAAACATTATTGGACTTCAGAACCTTTTCCC
>RJWT010040299.1:0-12521 GCA_004365215.1 Cuniculus paca
GGATACTAACATTTATTGGCCGTGTGGGAGAAGAGCTAGCCAAAAGACAGAGGAGTGGGTGAAATGCCAAGAGCTTGTGGTCTCAGTTTCCCTTCGTGTGATGAGTGAGCTGAGTGGCTGTGGGAGGAGGCCAGGGCTCTGATTTGCTGTGACCCTGTGAGTAGGTCTTGACTTCTCTCCAGTCTGGGTTATGTGCGGGAGAATTCTCTGCAGGAAATGAGTTGGGAAATACTGGCACCACCACTTCTGCCTGCTCCCCACACACCTCTTTCTGACCTACCAGCTCAAGCCTGATTTAGTCACTCCTTACCTCGCCTCCCCAGGGTGGAACCCCCATCCCCATTCCTGCTGTCTCCAGCTGCCAGCCCAGCCTTTTCTTTTTAGTGTCCCTTGGGGCACAATGGCCACTGTCCCCTAGGAGCTGGCTTTCCGAGGGGCATTGTAGGGGCAGGCGGCTGGCACCATCCATGCCGAGAGACAGCTGGTATTGTGGTACCCATAATTAATGAGACAGCTCTGGCAGCTGCTCCCCAGCCCATGCCAGGGACCTAGGCAAGCAGGAAGTAAAAATATTTCTGTCTTAGGAAGGCGCCTGGCCGGTGAGGTCAGTGGTGGCAACCCCTTAAGGACAAGAGGTACCCAAAGAAAGGGGGGCATCCAGGGCCCAGTTCTCCTTTGTCTTGCCTAGCAGCTTCTGTGTCTCCTTGCCCTGGCTGATCACACCACTCGCAGTTCCTCCCTGGCTCTTCTCCTTATCTGGAGGGAGAAGGACAGTCCTTCCTTCATCTGACCTTCATTCCTCCTGATGCAGAGAAAGCCTTGTAAGTCTGTGGATACTGAGGAGTTGATGGGGGATGCTCTTTCTTCCCCTGCTCAGTCTTTAGTATTCCCATGGGAAGTGACAGGCAGCTGGGAATAGTGGAGTGGAGGTCCTTTTTTTTTTTTTTTAAATGGTCCAGGGCCTGCACCCTGAACTCCATCCCCAGCTCTTTTTAAATTTTCTTATTTTGAGACAGAGTCTCACTAAGTCTCTAAGTTGTCCACACTGGGCTCAAATTTGAGGTCCTCCTGCCTCAGCCTCCCAGAGTGCTGGGTTTACAGGCATGTGCCACCATGACAGGCTGGAGAATAATTCAGTCAGCATTCACTTCCCAAACATTTCTAGGACACCTGCATGTGCTAGATACTATACTTAGCATTGAAGATGCAGTGGTGACCAAGACACAGTTTATGGTCCAGGGGAAGAAGACCTTGACCAACAATAATGAATCGATATTTATCAGATGTGATAAGGGAACCACCAGAAGGGCTCAACAGGGGAGCCTAGCACTGAGTGCCCACTCTGCACCAGGCATTGAGCTTGGCATTGGACAGACATATGTCCATTTAATCCTCACAGTGCCCTTTTAGGTAAGTGGTGTCCAATCCATTCTACAGGTGAAGAGATGGAGGTTCTGAACCCTTATGCATGAGGGGCAGAGCTGGGTTTATAACCCACATTTGCCTGATGACAAAACCACAGCTCTTAGCCCTATGCTTCAAGGCCCCTGGCTCTGGTGGGATCCGTGTCACCTTGAAGTCATTTCTCTCTAGGCCTTGATCGGCCCTGATGGGGGCTATGGAGTTGGAATTGGGCTCTCACTCTGCGTAACTCTTAGCTGGCCAGGAACTGGGTTCCTTCAGGGGCACAGGGCTGATGGGGGGCTGGGAAGACTCACCGAGGTCTCCTCTTCCTCACATTCCGCACACCTGCAGGCTGCATGGCGCCTGTATTCCACTGATACAAGCCGCGCCTACCTGACGGCCACCTGGTACTACTATGACAGTATCCTCCCATCCTTCAGGTAGGTCCTGCTGGGGGTGGGAGTAGGTGGGGGGCTGGCAGTGATGCCACTTGAGCATACATGTATGGGGCTCAGCCCTGGAGGGTGGGAAGGGGGTGACGGCTCCCAAGGGAGCATCCCGGGCTGGCTCTGCAGTCCTACATAACTCAGAGCCTGGAGGGGCCTCCCTGCACCCTGCCGTGCCCGGGGAGGGAGTGAACCCTCTGCCCACAGCTGAGCCCTGGCTCCTGGAGAGTTGGTGGCGGCCCCCAGGGCAGTGGGACAGTCAGCTCAGCTCCCACTTGGTCTTGAGTCAGGGAGAGTGTTGGCCCTTCGCAGCTTGGTGTGTTGCAGCTGTTCGGAGCGTATGGAATGGCGGGAACAAGTGTGCCGGGGCTGCCCCGTACGCGACCATGTGCCCGCTGTCCCTGTGCCAGGCGGCAGCTTCGGCACGCAGAAGTGGGTTTGCCCCACTGGCCCGGCTGGGCTAGGGCTGCACAGGGCTGCTCTGCACAGGAAGCTATTAATAGCATCACGGTGGCCAGGCCCTGGGGCAGGAACGAAGACCACGGAGCCAGCTCAGTCCCACAGGCAGGCGGCACGGAGTGCGGCTGGGCCAGGCTGCTGCGCTCAGCGCTTCTGCCCACCTTTTTCACCTCATTAATTCTCCAAGAGCAGCTGTTGCGTGATCCGACTCCCCCACACCTGGCCCCTCCTGCGCCTTCCCAGCCCCGAGGGCTTCCAGGGGAAGAGCAGGAGAGGGGGGCAGTGAAGGGGGTCCCTGGCATCTCCTGCCCCTGTCTCCCCACCTGGCAGAGCCAAGCTCCTCCCTCAGAGACAGGGAGAACGGCAGAATGGGAGGAAGCCTCCTTTTCCAGAGCAGCCCCAGGGCTTCAGGCTGGGCTGAGGAGAGGGGCGGGGTGGACTGTGAGTGGTTGATGGGGTGGGGGGAGGGGCTGTGTGCCCCAGTAGGAGGGATAGAGCCTGGCCTGGGTCCCCTAGGCCTTCTGCTCCCTGGACCTCAGTTTTCTCGTCCCTGTGATGGGAAAGGCATCAGGCAGGCAGCAGAGCGGAGCCATGCCAATAAGAAGTGGCCTAGGGAATTGGGAGCAGCTATAGCCCTGATCCCAACTCCAGGATCCCGGCAGCAGGGGTGAATCCCACAGGGGAGGGAAACTGGGCCAGCCACTCTATCAAGTCTCCATCCTCAGCCTCCATCCCCTTTAAAATACAGGGTCAGAGTGGGAGGCTAAGGGCTGTAGGGCTCCGCTGGCCTGCTAAGCACAGCTCCATGTCCAGGCCATTGCCCGGATGACGGTCAGCCGGATCTCAGCTCTGACTTCCCGCCTTGCGCGGGTGCTCTTGAGTTGTGCCCAGCCTGCACAAGCATGCTTGCCATCCCTGAGAATTTCCCAGGAACTGAGCGCAGAAAGCAGGGAAGAAAGCCACTCTCCCACCCACCACCCTCCACCCCACTGCTCTGGGGTGTTTGTGAGCACCCCTAGAGAGGCAGGACCCGGCAGCATCTGAGCTTAGAAGCTCAGTGTCCACTGGGTGAGGGAGTGGTGCCCCAGCCCTGCCTGCAGCTGACAGCGCCCTCTCCTGCAGAGAGCTGGCCCTCTTGTTTGAGCACGTGCAACGGGCCCGCAATGGGGGCCTACGGCCCCTGGAGGTGCGGCGGGCGCCAGTACCCGACGGAGCGCCCTCCCGCTACCCGCCCGTTGCCACCTGCCACCGGCCGGGCAGCGCCTCCTTCTGCCCTGGGGAAAGGTAGGGGCCCCTTGGGGCTGCCACCTCCTCTTGTTCTCTTCTTCTTCCATTCTGTGTCTCATCCTTTCTCAGAACTGCCTCCAGCCACTACGTGGGTGTCTGGGCCTGTTTGGGGGACTCCCATGCCTTGTCCCAGGCCTGGGTGCTTATCGTTGGATGTCCAGACAGGTACAGACCGAGGGCCTCCCTGGATAGGCCAGGCTGGACTCACTTTTACGTCACCTGGGACTCTGAGGGTCTGAGCGGGAGAGATGTCCACATCATCCTTTCCTGTCACCTCCTCCATTCATGCCATTGTCCTCTTTCTTTCTCTGTCCCCTCACTCCTCCATCCCTGCACCCCCCATCCCTCCCGGGAAGCTGGAGAGAGGAGGAGGCCACTGGCCACAGGTGCTTACAGCTCAGGTAATCGTGGGCATCATCTGGGTGTGAGGGCAGGGAATCCCCTCCCCCGGCATGTTGCTCTGGGAGGGGCCTGACACTGCACTCACCGATCGGGAACCAGATGCCAGCTGGAAAGAGAGCTCTGTGACTAAGACCGCTGTGGGACCCACTAAACCCAGCCTGCGACTCACACTCTCGTCTTGTGCAATCCTTGTCCACAGCCTTGCTAACCCTGGACGGGGCTCTGGGGCATCTCTTTTCTTCCCCGTTGACCATCTGCCCTGACCATCTCTTTCTACTTGACCTGTCTCTCCTGGAGCTTTTGCATCTTGAAAGAAGAGCCATGAAAGAACAATGTTGCCCCCAGTAAATGTTTGTAAATGGAGGCAGTCCAGGCGTATTTGGATAAAGGAAGCCCATTCACTGACAGGCTGGGCAGCAGCGACTGCTTCTGTAGAGGTCAAGGGTTCTGTAACTTTGAGGTCAAGGGTTCAGTCCCCCTCATCCCTTCCTCGTCCCTTACCCATCGCTTTGTTTTGCCCCATCTTCACACATCACTACTGAGCCAGCCAGGTGCACATCTGGGCTTTGAGCCTCGGTGTAATTCTGAGCCCAGTCCTGGAACAAGGAATCAGAGAAAAGTTGAGCTCCCTACTGATCCAGAGGAAGTGCAGTGAAATCTCGCCTCTGCCACCTGATCCTGTGTGTCCTTGAGAAAATCAAGTCATTCTGTTCCTGACAGAAAATCAATGATGGTCAGGGCCTCTGAGTTCTCTGAGTCTGTGGGCCAAAGAGGTCTGGGGAATGGGGTGATGGGGGCATTTTGGTGTAGAGGTGGCAGTGAGCAGTGTCCCTTCCCTGTTCTCAGTGAGGGCACTTTGGGGCCGAGAGCTGAGCAAGGAGTGGATAGTGAAGGGAGCCTCTCGAGGCCTGGAGCTGGAGGGAAGGGAGGTATGAGTGGCTAGGCCAGGCTAGAAGCTTCCTGAAGAAGTCCTTGGGGTAACCTCACCACCACTGTCTGGGAGTCTTTGTTATCCCATTCCAGCCACTTCACTGTTTATAGGCAGAGGCTCACAAGTTTTCGCATTCCAGAAACCTGCCCAGGACCTGAGCCTGGGCTCTCCAGTTCACTCTCATCTCACCTTGACTGAATAGGAAAGCACTGGAAATGGAGATTAGCTAGGAGCCTGGTAACTGTACCACCCGCTGGCTTTTCTGGGCCCTTGAGTTCCCAGTAGCCCAGGAACAGATTACAGTTGAGGGCTTGGCCATCATTAACTCCCAGCTTATGTCCATCTGCCCTGGAGTATCTGTGTGTCTGGGATCCATGGTGATGGTGGTGGAATGTCCCTTCTTCCCAAGGACTCCAGGAAGCTGAGCTGTGCCTTCTGAATCAGTCACCAGGCTCAGGCCAACTGGTCATATCCTTAATCTTGGCAGTCTGGGCCCTATGGGATGGGTATTTCAGCCAGGATCTCCAAATACATGCAGACATACAAAAACCTGGTTGACCACATCCTCAGTGGTGCTTGGAGATAGGCCTAGGCTGAGCATGTTGAGCTCTACCAGGAAGGAGAGCTCCAAGGAGCAAGACTTTCTGGGGAATGGCATTTCCAGGACTAGCACCTTCCCTCTTACAGTTCTGCAGTGAGTTTCTTGAAGTGTGGTCTCCTGACCCCTGCTTCAGCACCCCATGGAGCATGTGTTTGAAATGCATCTTCCTGGCCCTTTCCCCAAGCCTGAAGAGGCAGACTCTGGAGAAGAGGCTCAGGATTCTGCACGTGCATCATGTTCCCAGGAGATCTTTATGCAGAACTCGAGAACCACTGTCTTGAGGATGAGGCTGGAGGGTAACTTGGGTGGGGTGTCCTTCTCTCCCACCAGCCGCAGGAAGCCGGCCCCATCCTGGCAGCTCCATATTCTCTCTTCCCTGCCTTTTCGTCACTAACCTCTGTTCGTGTCTTGTTCTCAACTTTCCAGCCAGATGTTTAGTAATAAACGGAGTTTCTTTCGGATCCACGCCAGCTGGAGACCGAGGTACCCCCTTGCCTCCTCCTCCTGTCCCCACTCCTCCTTGTTCCCCCAAGTTTGGGGGCTGGAGAGGGGGACAGGATGGGTCAAGAACAAGGTGCATGTGCCTGCCGCCTGCCGTCTGCCTTGAGGCCCTGATGAGCCCTGTGCCTTCCTGGGGATGCCTCTGCTGGTCTGGCCCAGTGTGCCAGAAGGGACACCTGCAGGAGCCTTGGGGATGTGTGCTGGCTCTGCCGTGGACCCCTGTGTGACTTTGGCCAAATTGCTTTCCTTCTTTGGATCTCAGTGTCTCCCTGTGGAATGGGAAGATTGAACTAGAGGCTCTCTGAGGGTCCTTCCCACTCTGACTTGTGCTGGGTCTTGAGTTTAGCTTCCTGTCTTCCCATAGCCCACCTGGGGGTCCTACAGATGCCTAAAGGGCTAGGCAACTCCTTCGCCAGCTCCAGAGTGCCTGCTTTTTTAGCTGCTTCGCTACACTCAGTGGTATGTGCCCTGTGCCAGGACCTGCTCTATACCCTGGAGACACAGTGATGAATAAAACATGATCCCTGGAGAGTTATAGAGTAATTGCAGTTCCATGTGATGAGGGCCACAAAAGGAGGAAGCAGAGGGTCTATGGAGCCTGAGTTGGGCACTTCAAAGTGAGGTAGCCCTGAAAGGGCAGCAGTTAGAGTATGGGAGAACTGCATGGGCCAGACAGGGAAGCAGGAGAGTACAGCAGGGGAGAAAAGCCCACAGCCCCCTTGGTCAGATCTGAGAGTTGGATGTCAGAACTGAGGATAGGGGTGGGAATGGGTCAGAAGCCAATGTGGGCTTCATCTTGTTGGCATTGCCTGGTGGTCTGGGTTCGTGTAGCCTGGGTTTCACAAAGGTGCCTCTGGAGCTCTGTGGTAGCAGGTGAGGGCCAGAGCCCCTGGTTGGCTGTGTGTGCTTCTGCCAAGAGGCAGTCTTTGCTAGAAACATGGATTCCAGATCGCAATCTAGCCATCAATCACTAGCACATGTCCTTGGGCAAATCATGTAGTTTCTCTGTCGTGCCTCAGTTTCCTCTGAAATGCAGACGGTGATAGAATCTGCTTCCACTAACAACACTATGCCTGCTGCTATAAATGTTGGCCTCATTCAATTTGGTGCATTTGGTAAAGAGATTACTTTAAAAAATAGCTTGGAAACACTGCTACAGGATATGGAAGCTCACTGAAGGGTTAAACTGAGGCTATCTGGATCAGGCCTGCCTTTTTGCAGGATTGTCTGTGTTGTACAGGAGGGGACTGAAGGGTAGGGTAGGGGCACTGTGGGGGCAGAGAGACCAGCAGAGAGGCGTTTCCATAGTCCCTGAGGGGGCTGTAGGCTGCATCGCAGGAGTAGGCTGTCTGTCCCCACCGTGAGCCTGGCCATAGGAGGCAGAGGATGAGTCCTAAAGAAGTTCCTGGAGGACCTGAGGGCAAGGGGCTGGGTCCAGCAGTGGGGCCGAGCTCACCTTCTCAGGGACAGCCACAGGCAGCCTACCCTGTCCTGCTCCCAGGCATCCACACGCCTGTTGACCACAGTTGCTTTGGCAGTGCTGACATTTTGAATTGGACCATTCTTCTTGCTAGAGGACTAGCACATGTATTGTGGGGTGTTAGGCATTGTTTCTGGCCTCCACCCACTAGATGCCAGGAGTGCCCCACAGTGTGGCAACCCAAAGGGTCTCCAGATATTGCCAGATGTCCCCTGGTGGCCAAAATCACCCCTCATTGAGAATCACTGCCCTAGTTCCTAGCATGAGCACTTGTCCTGAAAAAGAACACAGTATCTACGTCTGAGAAACTAGTGCAGGCCTTACTCCATCCCACAAGAGCTCTGCACCCTCACACCACTGTTTCTCCTCTTCCCTCGTCCTCAGCCTGCCAGGCCTCACTTGAGGACCCTCCCCCACCAAGTGGCAGAGAGGAGTTAAAAACTAAGCCTGGCAGGCTGGGGCCTTGTGTGCTCCAGGAGCCTGGGAAAGGAAGAGCTCTTTGGTGTCCAGAGTGCCAGGTTTCTTTCTATTTTCTTTGAGCTTTCAGGCTCCAGAGAGACTGATGTGAGCCATTTTCTGGGCCCTGCCCAAGGAGCTGGAATCCGGGGCTGCTCCTGGGAAAACAGTGTCTTCTTGCACTAAAGACGAACCCTGGGCCTCTGACAGGCTGGAAAGTTACAGAATCCCACCAAGCCTAACCAGAGGCTCCCACCACCATCACAGAATCGGAGCTGGAAAGGGACCTTTCAAGGCCTCTAGTGCAAGACTCAGACCCTTCCCTGCAAAAGTCCTGCACTCAGCCTTGTTTGCATACTCTCGAGACAGGGAGGTCACCCCTTGCCCCAGAGTGCCTTGGGAGCTGGACGTACTGGGTGAAGTGATCAGGCGTCACAGGCACCTGGCTGAAGTGTTAGCGCCTCCCCGGCCTCCTCTCTTCCTCTCCCCCTTTGAGGAGTGGAAGACAGGGGCAGGGGCTGCACGGACCCAGGGGGGGCAGTGCTTGCCAGCATGAGGAAAGCCCGCAGGAATGGCTCTGCAGAGGAAAGTTTGGGAGAGCAGCGCTCAAACTTCATTGGAATCTTTGGGATGTGCCAAGGGGATTCTGGGCCAGTGAAGAGCATGCTGGATTGTGGGAGCAATCCCTATCCTTCCCTTCTGGTACCCTCAGGACCCCAGTCCTTGACTTGCAACCTCAGTCCTCTGGGCAGAGGCCTCACCTCTAAGGATGGCCTACATCCCAGCCACCTTCAGGAAGGTACCCCTGGTTTCACGATCTCCCTAACCTCAGCACCTTGCTCTGTACCTTCTATTCCATGCCCTGGCATGGAGAACCTACTTTCCATCCAGCACCGAAACCAGAACCTGTCCTCTGCTCAACCCTTGATCTGAAAGTCTGAGAGCAGGTGACACAGCTCCCCCCTCAACCCCTGCCTGCCCCACCTCAGGTCTCCTCTAAGACTGGTTGACGCTCTCCTGAGCTGGGGCCCCTCAGCCTGTCTGCAGGGGCAGACTACAGCATGGGGGGCAGCGGCAGTGCCACAGGGTACAGGGTAGATGTTTGCACAGGTCCTTCCTACACAGTGACAGTGTGGTCCTTGAACCTCTTGGACACAGAGTTACCTGCCCAGTATTGGTTAGCCAGGAGCTGTCTGGGAACCTGAGGCCTACCCAACCTGTCTTCCTCCAAGGTTGGGGGACGCAGTGGGGATGTGGGTGCAGGAAGGGAATTCAGAACCTATATCCTGACATACACATGTATCACGTACAGACAGCCATGTGGGTTGAACTGGGAGCTCAGCAGGCAGTAGGGCAGGTTGGTCTTTGAGAAGGATCCAGGACCACATGGGCCCAGGTGAGCAGAACTCATAGGAAGTCACAGAAGACCAGGTTATCAAACAGGCCCTCACTGGGAGCATGGGCACTGGTCTTCAGCAGGCCATCACTTTGCAGGCCTCCCTGGAAACTGTCACATGGAAGTCCGTGTGAAGAGGACCTTATTTTGTAGTGCACCTATACAGTCCCTCCAGGTCCTAATTCTCTGACCCGAAAGCTTGAAACGGTGGAAAATATCAATTGGCCCGGGTGCACACCTGCCATATGCATACATGCTGGTACCTGTTTACCCAGCCTCATGCACACACGCACGCACCTCCTCAGCTAAAGCCCCTGTACACACAGGACTGGAGGCCTGGTTCACTGTGCACAGCCAGGTGAGCTTTGCCCCTCACCACCCTGTCTGGCCCAAAGGGATCATGACTTCCACCCTCCTCCACCACCACCCACCTAGGCCCGACCCAGATCCTCCATCCTGCTGTCTCTGACTTCCTTCCTGGGTTTCTTTCACTTCTTTCACTCTGACGTCTGTCTCCTGTGCACCCTTATCTGTGTGGGCAACGAAGGGTGGGAGGTAGGGCTGGGGTGGGGATGTGCTCCACCTGACCCAATGTCAGCCTCCTGTAGGAATCAGCCCCCTCTCCCCCACCACACCCTTTTCCCATCCCACAAAGTCTCTCCGTGGTTGGGAATCAAGACCCAATAGTCACCCCCAAGTCCTAGGTCAGCTTTGTCCCTACTCAGCCCCTGTCCCAGCACTGGCTAACTGGTTCTCTCCCCAACCTGTCCTGCCCTGCCAGCAGCCGGATGGGCATCAAAGACCGCATCCGCATGGGCAGCTCCCAACGGCGGACAGGTCCTTCTAAGCAGCACCTGGCACCTCCACCAATGCCCACCTCCCCAAGCAGTGAGCACATGGGTGAGGCCACCAGCCCCACCAAGGTACAGAAGAGCTGGAGCTTCAACGACCGCACCCGCTTCCGGGCCTCTCTGAGACTCAAACCCCGCACCTCTGCTGAGGGTGAGCCCCGGGAGCTCTGCAGCCCAGGGTGACCGGGTAGTGGTATGCAGCAGCTTTGCCCCAGGCTAGATGCACCCGAAAGCGACTGGCACCAGGCTGATGTTCACCCCGTCTGGCCACGGGCACATGACTATGCACACTGGTCTTCCCTAGGCAGAGCAGCGAGGAGCAGCAGCCAGGGAGGCAGCAGCTTGGTCCGCCCCAGGGAGGTTCTGGGCCTTTTCTAGGATTTTGTCATCCTAATGGAGGTGGGGGTTGGGAGCAGACCCTTCTGTTGCCACCACTTGGGTGATGTGGGCCATCCTTGTCTTTTCAGAGGGCCCGTCAGAGGAAGGACCAGAAGAGAAGAGCTACCAGTGTGAGCTCACAGTGGACGATGTCATGCCTGCTGTGAAGACGGTCATCCGCTCCGTCAGGTGAGACTGAAGCCTAAGGCGAGCACCCCCTTCCATCTGCTGCCCACTACTGCACCCCATCTGGGCCTGCCTTCATGGCCAGGCCTGGCCTGGCTCCCAGTGTGCCAGCTGCTGCCCGCCTGGAGTGTGCCTGGGGTGGGAAGGTGGCATATGGCTTCCAGCAGGGTTGTCCCTGACCTCTCCAGCAGGCACCTTTCCTTCTTATGACCCCAGACTTTCTTTCTCCATTCTTTGAACCTGGACCTTGTTACCCTATAATTGCCTGTGTCCTCTTGGTCTCCCACTCCAGAAGAGGCCAGGGATTGGCTCTGACCCTCTTGGGTGCTCCAGGCCCAGCACAGTGATGCCAAGTATTCATGGAGTGAAGGCAGTATTTCTTCTTTCAAGCTGGTATCAGCAGCTGGTGTTCACAGATGCTCTATGTCTCACCCAGCTGACACATACCAGGTCCAGTCCCTACCCTCCCTGGTGAATGCAACTGCAGATACCGGGGAAAAATACCAACCAACCTGTGGGAGCGCAGGGGAAGGGGGAGCGCAGTAGGTGGGTAGAGAGACTGGAGAACTCAGCAGAGATTACTTGCAGTGACCTGAGCAGGTGCCCTGATGCTGAACAAGGAGGGCAGCAGAGGGACGGAGAGGGGGCTGGAAAAAAGGATCCTCTATAGAAACTGGACCATCTCTGTGACTCTCTCCCCCGACAGGATTCTGAAGTTCCTGGTGGCCAAAAGGAAATTCAAGGAGATGCTGCGACCATATGACGTGAAGGACGTCATCGAGCAGTACTCTGCAGGTCACCTGGACATGCTGGGCCGGATCAAGAGCCTGCAGGCTCGGTGGGTTCTCTCCCGGACCATCTGAAATCTAGAGCCCGGTCGCTGGCGCCCCCTAGGGGCCAATACCGCAGCAGGAGTTTCTGCCCAAACGAGGTCCCCAGGCTTGCAGGGCGAGGGGCGGAGGCCAGACCCTCGACCTATCTGGAGGCTGAAGGAAAACCTAACCATATAGCTCTACATGCCTTGGGGCTTTCTTTGAAATGGCTGTTTCCTGAGCCTAAAATAGTTGGCCTGAAAGAATTGCCGACCCCCCAATCTCGTGAAGGGATAGGCAAATTGGTGCCCTCTTTTTACCTCTGAAATTCTGCATCTTTTCTCTATTTTACTTATTTGTTTGTTTGTTTGTTTGTTTTTCCACCACCGGGAATCAAACTCAGGACCTTGCACTTGCCAGCAGGCACTTGCACTGCTGAGCTAAATCCTCAGCTATATCTTTTCTGTAGACCAAGCATTACAGGGAGAATCCTTATGCCAAGATCTAAGTCACCTACACATTGCCCTTGTCTTCTGGCGTGTACTTTCCCTGCCCATTCATTCATTCTCTCAGGAAATAGCCATTAGGCATTTACTACTTGCCAGACAGTGGGGATGTGGTGGAGAGCAAATCTGCCTCCCTGACCTACCCAGCTGTCATTCTAGTAGGTGAGCAGATGATGAAACTAGACTGCATCAGCTGATCACAAGTGCTGAGGAGCAAATAAGGATTCGGGTGTTAGGGTTTGCAATTTAAATTCATGAGGAAGTGACATTTGAGAAAAAAATCGAAAGAAGTGAGACAACTAGACCTGTCACTATCGAAGCAAAGCATTTCCAGAGGGAACAGCAAGTTGAAAGGACCTGAGATGGCCCAGTGGCTGGAGTGCTGTGTTAGAACAGCAGGGAACCCAGTGTGCTGGACTGGAACT
>RJWT010040300.1:0-12521 GCA_004365215.1 Cuniculus paca
TAGAGTAGAGTGTGTGAGTGCTTTTCAGGTGGCCAAATTAATATGCACATAACAGGATATTAGAAATTAGCACTCTGATGGAGTTCCATGTGAAGATTATTTACCTTGATCCATATTTTTATATTTGCTATCCACAATATTTTTTACCCAATTCTCTTTTAGAAAACAATTTTTGTTGTCATTGTTTTAGAACCATAATCTGCTATCCATGTGGAACCAGCCTGTCATTGTTTGAGAAGAAAAGTTCTGTGTGGACGGTTTCTTGTAGGTACGGTAGAGATATTTTCTATTCATGGGAAACAGAATAGAATGGTTGCAGGCTCAGGGAGGTTGGTCAAGCTTTCATGTTTGATCTGGATATTGATTATGTTTTGTGAAAATTGTGATTTGTCACTTTTTTATTTATATACTTTGTTTCCATAGTAGACAAGCTTTGAACATTCAGCAAAAAGGCTGCTCACATGTATAAAGGCTCTTTCATAAGGTTTACATGTAAGAGCTTGGTTAATAATTTCACAGGCAGGAAAATCCTCAGGGCAATTGTTCAGGGTGCATGGGTCTGTGCAATATTCAAGATGAAAGGAATAGAAGGGATATACGAACCTGCTGTCTTTGCCTTTCTAATGAGAAAAAGGAGAACCAGAGAGTGAAGTGACTTAAGAAATCCTGGTTGGTGTGCAACAGAGACAAAATTTATACCCAGGGCCCATATTTCCTACTATACCATTCAAGTAGTACCTTGAGGAACCTATACCAGCTAATAAGAAGGCCATGGTATACTGAGTACTAAACTCCGAATATACAGCCTTGGTAGGGAGGAATGTAAACAGATAGAATTTTGCGGACCAGTGTTTTGTATACATCGAAATTTTTTTGATACTACTTTTTGTAGGTATTAGTAACATTCTATCTATTTAAATGGGGGATTTTACCAGCCCTCTGGTTTGCTACTATGACAGGAAGCCGATGAGCCCAGAGGCTATGAGAAAGAACTTGTTTACCAAAGACCTCTGCAGCCTTTTGAAATGGAGCTCGAGGATTGCTGTGTTGGAGTCAATAAAGTGGGACCACTGTCCCACCTAGTGACATGTCCTTAGCCCACATCAGTTTAGGGGACACAGTGCTCAACTCCAAGGTTACCAGCTGCTGTCTTGCATGAAAACCGGAAGTTTCTCTCCAGAGTTACGAGCCTAGCTCAGTGCTCTGTGAAAATAGGCACTTTCTGGATTATTTTGTGATCTCATTGATGATGGGCTATACACTAAATGCTGTCGTTACTGAGCTATAATGGCTGGAAGTAATTTTCTCTCAGCATCAGAGACCATAGAGAACTTGTTTTTTTCTTTTTTTTTTTTTTTTTTTGCGTGTTATTAGTCTACATTGGAGAGAAATTCATTTGCTAGAGGAAAGTTATTAAAACAATCTAATTCAATATTTGCATGAGAAATAATAAAACTGATAAATTACAGGTGAGCGAGGCCAGCGAGCTCTTTTGTTTCTTCCCTCTGGGACTCACTGCAGATTTCCAGAGTTTCCAGCCTTGCAGCTTCTTAGATGAATGATTTATCTATTTGGTGTGGGATTAAAGACACATGTTCCTGCCTTAGAAGACAAAATGCAGCCAAAAGAATTGCCACTGATGGAATATTGTCATTCCTAGTGCTGCTGTTCATGTATGTGTTTTATTCCAAAGATAACAAACCTCTATTTTGTAAAGTACTGGCTTAACTTTTCATTTGCTAACAATCAACAAGAAATTATTCTTGGAGCTATTGATTCTTAACTAGTCTCTTTACACGCCTTCACAGTTTATCAAAAAACCTAACATAAGTACACAAGTGATTTTACCTTTCCTTGATTTTTACAATGGAATGCATTATAATTTTTCTTATGCTCCTTTGAGAGTCTTTTGATTATGTTTTTTATTTTCTACTTCTCAGTCCCTAATGGAATTCTCCAATGTGCAAACTCTTTGCTTTGGGCCATATAATTTCTCCTTCAATGATGTCATCAACTTCCTAGCCAAGTGTTTTTCTAACTTTAGGGGACATAGAATCATCTGGAAACTGTTAAAATACAGATTGGAGGCTTACCCCCAGAGATTCTGATTCAGTATTTTGTGGTGCATTTCTTATGTTCGCTCAGATGATTGCATAAGTTTGTGGACCATACTTGGAATAAAGCAATCTTCCTAGCTTTCTGTCTCTATTAACAATGTCTTTTCTTAAATCTCAGTATCCAACATTGAGACCTCAAGGTCCCCTTGCCCAACTTTCTCATCTTTTTGCTTTTATACCTTTGGGAATCAGATCTAACAGAGCCCATGATCTTATCCATGACCCCCATAGCCCCCCACAGCCACAAACGCTTCTGTAGCTTGGAAGGCTTCCCACACCTGCCATACTTAAACTCCCTGATTTAGCTACACCTCCTCCCAGCACCCAAATGCTTCTGGGTCTTTAAAGTGTGGGTGCCTCTGCCACCTGTAACACTCCTGTGCTTTCACCTGTGACAAAGCTGCAACCTCAAGAGTCACTGAGGGGAAGAGAGCAGGGTTATGTTAGAGACTCTGAGAACTTGGATTTAAGAGACTCTAAATAATCTGTTTTATTTAGATAGGAACCTCTTGGGGTAAGTTGGGGCAAGGATCTGTGTTTTCCTTTATTTTTTCTGCTTTTTCTATCTGCTTCTGTGACTCATTACCAACTTAACTGAATAAAAATTGAAGTGTATCTTTGTTGGTAATGTTAGTCTTTCTTTTCTTGTAACTCTTGCCCCCACTACTCTTGGGAGTAATAAGCTATTTTTAATGGCATAGAAATGACCTTTTCACTGGTTGAATAAATTGTGTTAATTATAAAGATTTTAAATTTAATTGGGAAAGAGAAAAGGAAAGCATTACAATATTGGAATGAAAGTACAGTGTTAACTACCAACCTCCATTGCTGTTTACTTTGTATATTGACAAACTTAACTTGCTGAGGGCTAAAAATTGATTTGCCCTGCCTCATTTCCATTACAGTTAAAGTCATTATGTGAAACATAGCAGCTTTTGACAAAGGGGGAAAATGTATCTATCTTTACAGTTAACTAGGAAACTTGCATTTAAGTATTTCAGTCTACTGGGTCTTTATTGTAGAGAATATAATTGTTAAAGATGTGATATGCTAAAATGGGAAGTCATGAACATTCAGTTAACCTTTTTAGACTGTGTATCCCTTGTACTGTGAAACCTAAGTATAACTTTCCACTTTTGTTTGCTTTCTTCCACTACTATACATTTACTAAACAAGGTATTATGGAAAAATTATATAACTATAATTATATAGCTATACAAAATTATAAGGCAGGTACAGTCCCTATCTATGAAGATTTGCTATTTAACTGGACAGACAAGGCAAATCAATAAAATAAAAGCTCAAGGCAAGTGTTCCACATTTAGATAACACAGCAGGACCCCCTTTAGGACAGGATGAGAGCACTTGGATTGCTGTTAGGTGGAGAAGGAAGTGAAAGAGACCAGTGTGGGCTGGAGTTGGGGAGACGTCTTCCTGGAGGGCTCAGGTCACGCATTTGACCTGGAGTGCACTGAAGCCCAGACAGTCCTCTAGGGTCTCCCAGAAGATGGGTTTACGTAGGAAGCTTGAACTCAGCAAAGGTTAGATACAGCCCATTCTTCAAGCAACAGTCCCTGAAACTAGAGAAGATGGAATTGGGGTAAACAATAACTCTGCAGTGGCAAGAACTGCCTCTTCCCCCAGCCAGCAGAAGGGAGGAAGGGACTGATACTGAGAAATGTTGAGAAAGCTTCTAGTGGATGGCTTAGAGACTTTCCAGGAAGGCAGATCTTGTTAGCTAGTTGCTCAGAAGCTAAGCCTAAAATCTGCATTCTGGTATAAGAGATTCATTAAGGAAAAATTTCAGGAGAAAGAGCAGGAGTGAGGCAGGACAGGGCAAGGGAGGAAATCAGAATGTAAGCTTTGGGCTAATGCAGATCTTCAGGCAACTCCCAGGAAAAGTTCTAGTTACTGAATGCCACCAGCCAGAGGTCTGATCTTGAGAGAAAGGGGCTAAGCTTTTGAACCCTGTGACCATTAATCACTAGTGGGCTGCAGGTTGCCTCCAGGAGGACCATGGAGTATTAACCTCCCAGGTGTTTCCAGCCAGGTGGCTTCTGTTTGTTGAGGGCAGTTCTCTGAAAGGAGTCCAGCTGTGAGACAGGAGCAGCCAACACTCACAGCAGCTGGGGCAGGGATGAACTTGCCAGGAAAGAGGATCTGGGTGGGCACTGAGGAATCTGCTGTACAGATCTTATGCCCAAATAAAATACTCTTTTCAGTGTTCTTATTTGGTCATGTCCTCCCCTGGACCACTCTCTGACACATACTTAATTAGATTTGTCATTCACAAATTGATTCATTGTCTCCTCCCACACACTCTTCTACACTCACCTCCTGCTCCAACTATCTGCTTTTATATCTATTTTGTGCTTGTTTTGGACAAGGTCACAGACTAACTATTCAGCATCAAAAGGATTCATTTTGATTAAATCCAGCATCCAGAGAGAAAGCAGGGAGATCTTTGGGATCAAGCTCTCCTATCTGTCCTGTAAGTTATGGCTCTGCACATTGGCTTTTAAGTCAGAAATTATTCTTGTTGCCTAGGAGGTAATAGGCAACTAGAGAGTTGTGTTGCATAGAAACATACCATTCTTTCGCATGTTGTTCTCAAAGATGAGTGTGCGTGAAAGCCAAAATACCTTAGAATTATTTAGACTTAAAGTAATATGCACTACATAAGTAGAATTTGAGTATTTGGAAGAGTCAAGGTGAAATTTCTACTCAATCTGCATGATTACCCTTTAGAATAACATGAGAAATTTAAACAAAACCAACTAAAACAATACTCAGGTTTGTTAAGAAGGATCTGAGAGTAGAAAGGAAGGGAGACAGGTACTAGTATACTTTGAGACCTCTAGGAGTCTTTAGTTATAATTCGGGTCTAGTCTGTATTAGTTAGTTGTTGTTAGGCAAAAAAAAAAAAAAAAAGAAAGAAAGAAAAGAAAAAAAGCAAGAGAAAAGAAAAGAAAAAAAGAAAGAAAAGAAAAGAAAAGAAAAGAAAAGAAAAGAAAAGGAAAATCATCCAAAACCCAGTCATGGAACACACAAGCATTTGTTATTACTCATGAGTCTAAGGGCCAGCTCCATAGTATTTCCTATTTCCGGTTGGTCTCGGCTGGGTTTGCTCATCCATCTGAGGTCAGCTGTGGATGGGACAGAAGGTTTGCTAATCATGCTTGAGTTCTCACAGCTACCTGATCTATAGTGAGACACCTGTTCTTCTCCAGGTGGTTCTTAGTCCCTAGGTCACATGAGCATGTCCCACTGAGGCTTGGTAGAGCTCCAACAGACAGAACAGAAGCACAGTCTCTTGAGTTCTAGGCTCAGAACTGACAGGTTGTAACTTTTGTGGCATTGTATTGGTCAGAACAACTCAGAAGGATGCTCCAGAGTCAGAGGACTCCAGAGTTGAAAGGCCGAAGGATCTGATAGAGGGAGATCAATAACGAAGACCAGAAGTGCAATCAACCCACCACTTAGACTTAACCTTTCACTTTAGTGTCATCAAAGTGGTTAATTTAAAACTTAGGCATGTCACTCACAAATTGATTCTTTATTATGTCCACTCCCTCCCACGCCCCTCCATTATGAGCAATACGGCATTTGAAATTTGAACTATACCAGTGATGGCAAACCTATGGCACGCATGCCACAGCCAGCTGTTTGCTATCAGAAAGCTCTAAAAGATTCACCATCACTGACCTGTAGCCACAGAATATGAAAATATACTTTAAAAGTTCTAATTCATTCATTATATGCTTTTGTTCTGGTTTCAATTTGCAGAAAGTGCCTCCACAAATAGATGGATGAAGTGAAAAATGCACATTTGAAACTAATTTTCTGACATTAACTATGCAGTATTAATGTGTGGTATTAATCGCTACAGTATATTGTGAATGATGAATTGCACATATTGAACAGTGCACATCAAGAGAGCCTTGTATTTCATTGAACTTCCTCCCCCACAGAGTGGGTGTTCTTAGGAGGAAGTGGGCTCATAGGGACAAAAGACCCCAGCATGTCCTCTGTGCACATGAGCACATTGGGAGAATACACAACTACGGATCACACATTCTTCACTTCCCAGCTATTTTACAAAGTGAATATCATACATGTTGTTTTGGCTTTCTCAGTTTTTCTACATCTGACCTCCACTCTCCAGATCTATCCATCTTTCCTACTAAAGCAGGCCTAAAATCGGGGTCATTTGGAGTCATCATTCCTACCCCCTCAAACATGCTGAAGTTGTTCTTCCTTCCTACTCCACCATCCAAAATGATCTTCTCACCTCTTGACACTTTAAAATCCAGCCACTGCTTCAAGAAATTGGATCAAAATGTCTTTGGGTCTTTCCCAGACTCTGTTGGCTACATCAATCCTTTCGAATACTGAATAATCTTGTAACTTATCTGGACCCTAACACTATTCAGTCTTCAATAGCTGCCTGGCTTTTCTGAGGTGCACAGACTCACTTCATCTATGCGGCTGGTGAGTGTGGTGGGAGGAGCCAGTTGAACTGCTTTGAGTGCTCCGTAGTGCTGGCTGCATTCATGATGTTATCATCTCCATGAGGCCAGGAAGTTCACTTGTTCTATTCATAGAGAAGAGCAATCCAGCATTAAGTGTTTAATGTGTACAATGAAGCAAGAAGAAATAACAAAATATTCAATATTTGGAGTGTGTTTTGAGTCCCACTCACTTTGGAAAATGAGCCTCAATTCTGTGGAAGGCAATTTGACAAGCATTGGAAAGGTAAGAGAAAATAAGACCTAAACCATTAAAGACTTTCCAGGCTCTCGTGGGGAGACCTTTACTGAGTGACTTTTGTAGGCTTGCTTATTAAGCAAATGTTGGTAACTGGCTCAGGTTATCATCACCTGCTGGCAATAATGTTAAAGACCCTAAGTCCTAGAACATGAATGCATGATTATTGGCTCCCTCCACACTCAAGGATTTTGGATAAATCATGTAATTTTTCTGCGGTTCAGTGTTCTCATCTACAAAATGAAAAGAACATCTCAAAGGAACATTTTACTTCTTATTTTTTTGGACTGGATTCTCCCAAGAAAGGCTTAACAACTCTCTTATGGAACCATATTATTTTAAATATAGGGAAACAAATCTGAAACTTCAAAGTAGGCCATTATTTTTCTATTTGTCTGAGTTGTCTTTCTTAGCCCAGACAAACCTCCTTCATCTCAACATGGTTGAGAATGTTAAGATTCTCCCCATAAATCTATATGACATTCACTAGAAATGTTATTTAGCATATTGCTAACCTATCTATGATCCTGAATTTGTTGAAATAAAACAAAATAACAACAGAAGTGTTTATTTCTTCTTGACTGGGCTTGATCAAAAGGATATTTTGTCAAATCCCGTTACTAATCTACCTATCTAAATGTTCTTTTTAAATCTGCCCAGGGACATAATGTAACAGATGGGAATTCATCAGTGTTAGTGGTTACCTCAAACTGAACAACTGAAGGGAATGCTTGTTCTGGCTGGTCTTATGCATCATTTCTCAATTCCCAGACTTGACCCAGGGGCAGTTGTACATTTCCTTAACCTCCTTGGGATTCCCAGGAGCAGAGAAGAGGGCGGTCGTGGCTGATGTTTTTCCAGATTTACCTCTGCAGCTTTTCATTACTGGAGTTTTTGCTCAATTTTCGGAGGCTGTCCAACTTTAAAAACTTCCAGAATGAGCACTTTTGTAAGCTCTGGCCCAACTGTGGGCTGATACCATACCTCATATTGGTGTGTTAACCTGTTTCGAATGTTGGCGATGATGGATTCTTTTAATGTTTGTCTCTCTGAACCTCTCAGCATTGAAAAATGCTTTGTTTCTGGGATTGCACTTTCCTGTCCTCCCACAGTATGAAGCAAATGTCTCCATGACAGATGGGCCCTGCTGCTATCCCTAAAAGTCAGCAAACTCAGAGCTTATTAAGCTAGAGGGAAAACAAGGTCCAGAAGCCAACATAGGAAGTGCCATTTCTTTTACTCCAACTGGGAAGCTATAAACTCAACTGGCTGAAACCTTTGCATGCATGGAGAAGAGAAATCTCCCTGAAACTGGGGCCCCTAGCTGGCCAACATTCTCCTGGGAGACTATGAGCCAGTATTTACCATCGAGGAAAATAGTAACGTATTGTGGCAGGAAGTGGGAGGGTATATTACTTGGTTTTCCCATCACTGGGACAAAATACCAGACCCTGCAACTTAAAGGTAAAGAGGTTTAATTTACCTCACAGTTTAGGGGATTCTTTCAATGGTCAACTGGCTTCAAGATGGGTCATCATGAGAAAAGCTTGTGGTGGAGCAAAGATGCTTAGTTCATGGTGATTGGTGAGCAGAGCAGAGGAGCAATACCAGAGAAGGGGTGAGGGCCCAGTTATGATACCCAAATGTCACCCTTCCATGACCTACACAGACATACTTGGAAGTGTGTGCCATTAATCACCTGGATAGGTCCCAAGTGCAGATATGGGAGGTAGAAGAAAGACTCTGTTTAGCAAAAATTCTGTCCAAAGGTGTTGAAAGACATGCTGTCTCAGGCTGCAGACCTCCTGATGCTGCCCAGAACTGGGCAGTGACTGCCATTTATTTGTGGGTCCAGTGGCTTTCCCATTAGAGTGACAGCCAGTATACTTTTGATGGCCCACTCCTCACCCCTATCCAGTGTAACTTATTCTATCCAAACATCCTTCCTTACTTGTTTTAGTTACATAGCCTTTGCTTGGGCCTCCCTGTGACTGACCCCCCCCCCCAAATGACTACGTTATACAAAAGATATAGGCAGAAGCTTTTATGACCTAGCCTGGAATTCTATAGTATCACTTTTGTCATTTTGACCATTCTTTATGAATCTGTTCAATGACAAAGACTTGTCTAGGTTCAAGGAGAGAAGACAAGGACTTCATTTCTTGGTGGGGGATGGAGAATGATGAAGCTCTGGAAGGTTACATAGAACAAGAAATACTGTGTTCTTTATATTTGGGATACAAAAATCTGTGACTTTTCCCTTGATACACCAAGTACATTCCCTGTTCTGGTTTGGCCTCTCCTTTCTTTTGTCCAGATATTCTTTCCCTGTGTATACATGTGATTCACTCCTTCACTTCTCTTACATCTTTACCTAAATATTTTCTTTGAAAATTCATGCATGTAAATACTCTAAAAATTGAAATCCATTCACTTTGTAACCTTTTCTGCTTTCTTCTATGCCACAGATCTTTGTGCTGTGTTCTTTACTTGGTTATTCTAGTTTTTACCATCCCTCCATTAAGGGTAAACTTCCATGAAGGTAAAAGCTTTGCTTTATTCACTGCTCCATCCCCAGGCCAGAAGTGTACCTGACAAAAAGTCAGGACTCAGCCTCTGAGCACATTCATGAACATCTACCCTCAGCAGAAATGGCACTGGCGGTTTGTCCACATTTACTTTGACTCTTAGGTACCTAGTACAGTGCCAGGGTTATAGATATTGAAATATCAACATGATCACTTATATTGCAACTACATTCCCCAACTTTAAATTAACAAAGCTGAGCAATATGTGTGTTAAATTTTACCCTAACAATGTGTCTTTTGCTTTCAATTAGAGGCAGGAAGCTATAAAAATAGAAGAAAATCCCAGGCAATACCCAGGAGATGAGATGTAACTCTGACAGTGAACATGTAGGTGTCTGCTGGATTTTCCTCCTGTTATGGCTTATGTTTAGATGTCTCCCACAAAGACTCATGGAATCCTAATTTTCTAGATCCAGAGGTGGCTGAATCTAGAGTGTGTGATCCTGGGATTTATTCATGGTACAATGCTAGGGTCAAGGGCACTGGGATTAAGGGTGTGAATGCTACCTGACCTAAGTCCCCTGGATAAGATATAAGGTATAAAAAGAGCTGTGATCATCCCTTGCTTGCTTTGCTACCTTCTGCTCACCATGAACTGTTTCTCCTCTGTGATGCCTCTGTCTGCTTTTGTGCTGTGCCAACCTGCCTTGGAGCCAGTTAATAAAGGACTGAAACTGCTACAAACTGAAGTGAAGAAACCTTTTCTCCTTTGACTTTGGATGTTGGGAATTTTGTCTCTGTAAGAAGAAAGTAACTAACACAGAATTTGGTACCAGAAAACTGGTGTTGCTGCTGTGACATTATCTGGCCAGGTGGTTTAAGACCCTTCAAAACTGGCTTGCTGAAAAGGGAAAAGTTAGGAAAGGCTTGGAGACACTGGCTGAAAAAGTAGAGCTGGAATGCCTTAGGTTGCACTTGATAGGAGATTCTGGTCAGAGTACAGAAGATCAGAATGCTGATAAAAATACAGCTAGTAAAGACCAGGCTCAGGAGATTTCTGTTAGAAAGAAGGACTTCCTTGGATGTTGGACTCCAGATGATGTGTGTTATGTCACCGCAGAAAGTTTGTCTGCATTTTACTTATGTCTAGAGAGTTTCCCTGTGACTGAGATTAAGGCCAGTTGTGTAATTAATCTGGCAGAAGAAATTTCAAGGCAGTCTAATGTTGAGGTGATGGCATCACTACTGTGGGGGGCTTTATGCCAGATTTAGAGCAAAGAGCCTAGGAGAATGATTTAAGATATTGTGTATTTGGCTAAAAAGGAAGTTCTAGTAAAGTTTCATGTGACCTGAAAGGGTATAACAGAAATTGATTACTGAAAACACTAGCAAGAAAAACTCAAATATTTCAGAGAAAGACAACAGAAAAATGGCCTGAGGACATCAAAAGAACCAGCAGGACTCCAACCTCTGTAGCTTCAGAGTTGCAAAGGTGAAAGACAACTTTAAAAAGACAGCCCCAGAGTACCATGTTCCAGAGTGTCAGTGGACTAGGGAAGTTGTTCTTAGGAATTTGATTCATAGAAAGTTGACTACTATAAGTGAGAGAGAAGGAATCCTGGATATGCTGCAGTTGGCGGCAGATAGTGGCATCATCTATGTGGTGCTGGTTTTAGGTGCATGTAGAATGCAAGAGTTGTGGGATCAGGAAGGCTTCCGTCCTTATTTCAGGGGAAGGCCTGGGAGACCAGGTAATGTACCCAGGAAAGGCAGTGAGTGTGAAGCTGTGTGAAGCCAAGGTGTAGTGGAGACCCCAGAAATTTGGAGAAACCATGAATGTGGGCCATCTGAGAAAAACTGCAAGGAGGGAGCAGAGCCAGCCCAAGAGAGACATCATGGGAGCCATAACCACCTGTAGTGCTATAGGATTGGAGCCATTCAAGTTTTTTAGAATTCACAACAGATTGTTAGGGATACTGGAGGTGCAATTGTGGGATTTAATATTATGGTGAACTTTGTTCCTATTCCTTGCTATCCCCTTTTTGTAACATTTGGAATGGAAATGTCTATCTTTTGCTATTGAATGTTGGAAGTGTTTAACTTTCTTTGTATTTGTACAGGGGCTTGACACTAAGAGTTTACCTAAAATCTAGGAGGGGACTTTGGACATGGACTTTTCAGCAACACTTATACTGTTAAGATTTTGGCAACTCTTAGAGATGAACTAAATGAATTTTGCATAAAGTGATGTACATGAGTCTTTCAGAAACCAGGGATGGAATATTGTGGCTGTGTCTAGATGCACCCCCACCCAAGCTTCATGCAGTCATAGGTAGGGTTTCCTCAGAGTTAGCTGGATCTAGAGTGTGTGATTCTGGGATTGATTTATGGTACAATGATAGTCTCAAGGGCTTTAGGATTAAGATTTTGAGTGCTACTGTCTTATCTAGCTTGGGTAATGTATAAGGGAAGGAAAGTTGCAGTTGTCCCTTGCTTGCTTTGCTACCTTCTGCCCCCCATGAACTATTTCTCCTCTGCTATGTATGTCTGCCATATCATACTGCCTTGAACCCAGTGGATTATGGACTGGAACCTCTAAAAACTGTGAGCCAAACAAACTTCTTTTAACTTTAGGTGTTGGATATTTGGTCTCAGCTACAGACAAGTTACTATCACACCTGCCATTGTCTGTTGTCTGACAGAGCTCACCTGTAAGTTGATTGGAAAGTGACTTTCCCCCAGTCTGGTGCCTTAGGAAATGGGAAAACAGTAAGACAGCTACCTCAAACATTATCATGGAGTGAACTGGGTAAGTTTGCGGTCATAGGAGAACAACTTTCTTGTTTCTACATAGTTCTTTAAACAGATGACCACTGCACATTCCTTGATGTTGTTTGGTGTAATGGCATGGTATTTCCAAATGGATTATACAAGGATGGTTTAAATTGGGTGCATTTTTGAATTTCATTTCAATGTTATGCACTAAGGAACACAAGGTGATATCTGGCTAGTTTTTCCCTTGGACCCTGTTATCAAGTGTATAGTTCTGGAAGTACAAAATGAATCTGGGCTGAGATGTAGGTAAAGAAGCATTTCATTTTGTGTTGCA
>RJWT010040301.1:0-12520 GCA_004365215.1 Cuniculus paca
CACAGTCCAGTCTGGCTGATACCTTTGTTACTCAGACAGGGGAACTTACTGCCAAACCTCATGCTACTTCCCCTGCCTGCAGCATTCCCTCTGCAAGCCTTGTTCTTTCTGCAGAGTTCAGTCCAAACACCACTTTGTCGTCCAGACCTTCTCTGACTTCTTTAAAATGTCATATTCCCCCCTTCAGAGCAGCATGCACTTTTCTCTCTGGCCCTCATCATGGTGGGTACATTTGATTTTCCTAGGCTAATCACTGGGTCAGGTGTTTTAAAAGAAAAAGTATACAGTAGGTCTGGAACTCTTTTTCCTCTTCGAGAACAGCTCAAGCGGCTTTTCTTTTATTTCTAACCACACTTACCTGCAGCTACTGAATGTTGAAACTGACTAACTCCTATTGGTTGATCTAGTAACCTTTTAGAATTCCTTTTAGGAAAATGTACCTCTCTGTTTGGCCAGTTTGTTGTAAGTGAATCTGTCATTTATAGATTTATGAAGTATGGCTGTGCTGATGTATGCAAGTTAGTCACATAGCAAAAAAGCGAACTGTGACAAGATGATGTATAATCCCAACAACCGCAGGGCGTGGAAGTCTCTCTATGCTGATCCAAGCCGTTCAATCCTGAATAAAAAGGCTTCATGGAGCCAAAACAGGGGGCTGCATTGTATGGGCTCTGGCCTGCCAGGCAGTGGAGGGACATATACATAAATGTTCCTTTTTATAGCCCTTGCTGTGAAGCTTGATGCTGAATAATATTTGTATTTCATGTGATAAATTAGGTTTTTGGTATTTTACAGGTAGAAAGTTTTTATTTCCTTTTCATTGTCTTATGGTTTCCATAAAAGCAGCAAGGTAACTGTTTTAATCTGACAGCTGTTTTCCTGTTTTGTCACACAGCATTTAGTACATGATAGTTTATTTAGTAAGTATTTGTGTGGGGAAAATCTTTATCATATCCAATTCTTCTTTCTTTTCTTGCACATGTGGGAAAGATATCCAGAATCCCATGCAATTAGGTTGGAGCCCGGTGATTAAGTTTGAGAGAAAGTTGTGAATTTTGAGAATAAATTTCATCCTTAATGCCAAGATAGATGCAGTTCAGATCAAATGTAAACTGTTCACAGTATTTTTTTTTTCAACAAATGCTGAAACTTGGGTTGAGATGGTTGTGTGAAAAGATGACAGAACTTTTGTCATTTCTGGGTTCCTCACCAATATGCAGAACACAAACCTTCCTCCTATGCATGGTCAGTAAATAATCTGGGCCAAAAATGCTAACAGATTTAATGAACTTCCTGATACTTTCGAGATTGTTACCTCATTTAACATAGTTTTGTCATCTAATATATGAAAGAGCAGTAGCCAGGTAAGAGGCCATCCAACATGGGACTGCTGTCATTAGTGTTCTATAATAGATTTTAGCTGCAATGAAAAGAACCCAGAAAGTTATAACTCAACTAAGAGAACTCAATAGAAAGAATAGATAGGACCCCCCAAACTCACCTCCTGAGATGGCGCACAAGCTGGACATTTGAAAACTTAAATATTAAAGAGCATTTAATAAGTTCAATCACAGCCTTCATGGACAATGAATTATACCATCTTCAGGTTTAAAGTTCTTTCATGTCAACAGAAAGAGAAGGTATTTACTTTTGATTACCGAATTAGTACCAATGTGGGAAAAAGATCAAGGATCACAGAGCAAAATGTATACAGATGGAAACTACAAGGAAATAGTTAAATGGCATTAGAAAGAGACATAAGAGTTCTAGAAAGACAAAATGGAGTGATTGAGTGAAGGCATTATTTAGATAAATAACAGAAAAATTTTCCTCAGTTGCAGAAAGCCCAATTAAATGATGTTTCAAATTCTAATCGGATGTATAATAAACTCATCCCTAAGTAAGGAAAATCTCCTTATGTCACAAATTTGTGACATAAAGATGAAATATTAAAAGATTCTATGTAGAAAGGACACACACACTGTAAAGTTGGGACAATCAGACTGTAATAGGTTTCTCATCTCTCATACTCACCACACTAGAATAATGTCAGCAGTAGAATAGCATCACAGTAGAATAATATTCACAAAGCCTTATTCCTGGCTACACATTTCTGGCTACAATCTTCAGGTGTTATGGTGTGGATGGTAAATGTCTCTCAAAGACCTATATGCTAACAACTTAGTCTTCAGCCTGTGGTACTATCATATGGTGCTAGAACCTTAAGAAGGTGGCGTCCAGAAGGAAGTCAGGTTAGGGAGATGACCTTGGAGAAATGTTGGGAACCTGGCCCTTTCCTCTCTCTGTTTGATTCTTGAAGCAAAGTAAGTTCACTATGAAGTAAACCGACATCCTCTACTAGGTGCTCTTATTGTGATGTGCTGCCTTGTCATAGACCCAAAGCAACAGAGCCAGCCTACCATTGACAGAGACCTCTGAAACCATGAGCCAATCTTTCCTTTTGTAAATTGATTTGCTCAGATTTTTTTTTTTAACAGTGAGGGAAATTAGACATTGGACTAACATACTTAGGGAACTTTAGAATTGTTTAGAATGGTATACCTGGGCTCCACACTGGATAAATTAAATTGGCATCTCTGGGTATAAGACCAATAATTGCTATTTTAGCACCCCAGATATTTCTAATGAATAACTAGAATTCTATATAGTCTTATCTTTACAGTCTTGGGTGGAAAAGGAAGGTAACCCAAGAATCCTATGACCAGCTGAGCCGGTCTCAATATGCCAAGGTGAAGGAAAGAGTAAGTATTATTAGAAAATATGTTGCTATTTACCCAATCTGAGGAAATGGAAAAGACATTTATTTCCCTAAAGAGTAGATAAATTAGAGAAATCAGGAGGGTGAAAGACAAATAGTTAACAGAAGAAGCAGAGGTAAGCAAGGAGCTGTATAGCACCGGGTTACCTCCGAATGGACCATCACAGAGGGCCATTTAAGCCTGGCCATTTACAATAGGAGACCTAAATAAAGGTCCTGCAAATGAAAGAGAAAGATTGTAGGAGGATATTCAAATAATATTTTGCAATCGTAAAGGTCAGTTAATTTTAAATTTAAGAGTTGGGTTAGGCTCATGATAAGAAAGAAAAATCTTTTAAAGATTTCAGATATTTCCTCTAGTGTTAAAAAAAATGTAGGGAAATGGGGGAAATGCAGAAAATTACTGTATTGTAAAGGATTCACATAAGTACCATAAATAAAAATGATTCATGAGAAATAGTCATAAATCAATTTTATTTTAATCTCTTAGTAGTTCCTTAAAATTAATGAATTTTGGGAAGTCCTTCCCTTGCCCCTGCATGAAAACTCATACATGTTTCCAGGGTCACTTTATGGCAAACGGTCTCAAATTTCTAAATCCTTCCTTCAGCAGCAATGAGCCTCACCTGTTTACTTCTTGCTTGGCTCATTTCACTTCTCCCAAGATGCTGCTTTTACCAATCCCGTCAGGGTTTCAACCCCACAGGGATGGAGAAGAGCATAGAGGAAGGTTCTTAGTTGACAGGCCCCATCACAGGGGAGCTCTGTGTTCTGGGTGACTGGTAGATGTATAAATTCAGCTCTTTCTAGGGAAGCATCTTGCCCTAAAGCCTCTGGGGGCTCCTCTGTGGGCTGTTCACAGTGTTTTCCAAGTGAGAGAGATTCTCTTTCACCATCTGTATTTCCCTCAGTCTCAGGTCCACTCAGTGCTGTTGGAGAACCAAGGCTTTTTTAAGAGGTGCTCTGTGATATAAGCTAAAACAACTCCAGGTCTGGGGTCTGCTCTGTAGGTGGCACAAGGTGTTCCATGTCCTAGCCACCACTGGAGGACTGGAGGGGACCATAGCATTTTCCCAGAAGTGAAACAGCCTTCTGCTGTAGGCTTCTCTGGGTTTTCTTTGGTGTGAATCTCACCCCAGTCCCCTCCCCACCCAGCTTCAGAGACTACATATCATCTCCCTGTGCACCCTGTCTTCATCCTTTCGTATAAACCTAGAGTTAGGAGACAGCCTTCTGTCACTTTGTCCCATTCTTTTGGGGAACAAGTCTCTCTGTACACTTTCTCCTAATTTCCATATCTGTCATTCCTTACATCTTTTTCAGTTTTTAGGGTCATATTACAAGTTATCAACATTGTAAAATTTCCTCAGAAGGTCTAGCTAGGTTATTTTCATGAGCCTCCATGAGTGAGATAAGGGTGGAGAAATGATGAGGAACATGGATAAGGAAATGGAAGACATTCTTACAAAAATTGAAAAAATATTGCCCTAAAATTTCCAAACGTGTTATATAATTGCATTCATAAGCTACACTTGTGAGCCGATGTGCGCATATTCATATAATATTTTTAGATTCTTAGAGAAAGACCAATTGTGTTACTATTAGTAGAGAAAGTAATCATGTAATAGATTTTCTTTATTTTAAATTTATTCCCTAAAGGAATATTTTTGTTTTCTTTTTCTTTCTTTTTTTTTTTTTTTTTTGCTACCGGGGATTGAACTCATGACCTTGCACTTGCCAGGCAGGCGCTTGTGCCACTGAGCTAAACCCCCAGCTGTATTTTTGTTATCTAAAAAATTAAAATTATCTGTAAAGGTTTAGATTCATGGTGAGTTGTTTTTATGTCAGGAAATCCTAATAACTACTCCCCCTCCCCAAAACAAAAACAACCCAGAAAAGCATAGAGACAAGGGCTTATAGGTATCTCCAGTTTCCTTGTGGCTATTTGTTCCAAGGAACGGAAGGGACTGAATAGGAAGAATGAAACAAAAGAAAGGGAAAGACAACCCAAAAGCATGTTGTTGCACTGATTACCACTATGGACAACTGGGAATTGAAACACCATATGGCTTTTAAGGACCTGTCTATAATGCACTGCAAAATTGTCTGCCTGTTATAAAGGACTATTTATCCACTAGTTTTCATCAACTCACAGTCAAGATGCTTTACAGAGAAAAAAAATATCCTTGGCTTTTCTGATTTGTGGTTGAGTCAGAATGGCTCACCAAGTTCTGGTGAATGCAATTAAATAATCACGACAGAAATGGCCAGGGGGCACAAGATGGGCAAGTTGTAGCACACTAAGGAAAAATGGCTTGAAGTTGCATGTTTGCATTTGATTATTTAGAAATTGTTACCAAAAAACTGGGCTGATGGATTGTGAAGTGACAAAGGAGATCTCTGATGCCATCTGCAAATTATACATCTGGTAGCTGCTCATGGCTTACATTCAGTCCAGTCCTTCAGATTCTTCAAGTTGGTGGCTGGTGAAATCGTCACAAAAGAGTTAATACACAAATTAGCAGTAAAACACCTACAGATCTCTCGATTGTGACTGGTCCAAATGATGTAATTAGTATTCATCATCTCCCCCTGTCATCCTTTCAGTACTTTAGTGTGTCTAGGCTCCTTGCTGGAGGATGACTAGACCTTGTCATTGCTAAAAAGTTGGAGCTTTCAGTTGTTTTACTCTTCTTGGGTCATAGATGTCATGATCAGCCATTTATAGTTATCATTGCTCATGGAAACATAAAGTAACCTAAAGTTTTCTAGATGTTCAGATATACTCACTCCTGATTCTATTGCCTACCAAGCAGCTTTTTAGGGCAATCAGAGTCTAAGAGAATCATCCTCACAAATATAGTAGCTTTTATTTTTCATGTTTTGCCTAACTGTTCATCCCATGTAGCTTTCAGTTCAGTGCAATCTTTACTCTCTTCCCAGGAAGAAGCAACTCCCCTGGGGGCAAGAATTTCCAATCCCATAAACCCAAGACAGCAGAAACAGGAACCACAAAGTGTGCAAGTGTGCACTTGGAGTTCTGCTGAGAAGAGTCAGTCCTATTTCTACCCCTTATTTCCCATGCCCACATATCCTAGCTGCGAGAGATACAGCACACTGGCATTGATTCAGGGCATAAATCCCACCCTAGAGAACAGCTTCCTACAGGATATTTTCTCTGCAGTTGATGTCCTCTTTGATCCTTGGCAAGATATTCTGTTGCTTAATTAGGCCAGATGCTATGTGAGGCTGCCATTAAAATGGGAGGATGTTGGTCATGTGCCCAGTTTTTCAACTTCTTTACCATAAAACATGTCTTTTAGTGTGAGGGAATGTTATGTGAGATCTCATAGTAATGAATCAAGTATTCTGTACATCCTACATGCTGGTGCCGTGAGAGCTGTTAAAAGTGGGAAGGAAATGTTATATCCAGAAGAGGTGTCAGCTCTGTTAAGAACGAGTTACTGCCCACTCTGGAGCTATCATACTTCAGTAATACCTTATACCGAGTGTCAAAATGAGATCTCATGACAGACCTCAGGAATTCCTTGTATTATTTTATTACACAGTGATTAATAATAAAAATCAGAGCCTCATCAGTGTTATGACCTATCTCACATCAGAGACTAATCAGTGTGTGTTGTTCAATGAGGAATGCAGTTATCATAGAGTAATTGGATGATTGCAGAAATAGGGTAAAATTCTGCAAAGTTGGTTGATGTTTATTTGTTTATTTTAACTACTACATTGCCATGATCTCACCAGAGACGTTAAATAATGAAAGCACTAATTATTTCATTAACTGAAGCTGCTGATGTTGAGTCACCTACAATTCTATATAAATCAAAGAAAAGCTAATCCCTTTTTACTGGATAACAATTTATATAATTTACTCAATATTTATTCAATAAAATTTTAGTGTTTACTGTGTAGCAACAGATGTAGGCCCATTTTGGGAGGCAGTGAATCCAAGAAAGGGAGAGGCTCCCTGTCTCTGGAACAAGGCAGTCTAATCCAGGAGAGAGAGCTTGATGTAAGTAATTAGGTGATAATTTGCAGTGTGGATGGTTTTATTCCTGCTAGTAGATGTGGTGTCTGCTAATAATTCAGTCTGAATAAGAGACAATAGCCTGGGTACTAATGAATAGCTCATTGAATTGATGGTCTTCAAACTTTGTTGCTATCCAAACAATATATGTCTTTCAAGGAATTTTCAGCAGAGAGTATATATCCTTACATGTTGGCAGTAAAAGAGGTACAAAAATTGGAAGGAGAATGTGAAGTGTTTGTGGGTTGTTACACTGCCTGGACTAAATTTTTATTTATTTACACACCGTTTTGCTGTTTTCCTGAAAGATTTACTCCATTTTATTTTCCTACTATCCAGCCTTTACAGACTTTCATTCCTACTAACATTTCTTTTTAATTCTCAAAAATTCTTTGTCTATTTTGTTTAAAGCACTACAAGGAATATTGTCTTGTATCTCTGACTATGTTAGCAATATCAATGTTTTTCCCTACATATTTGTTACAACTTACATTTAGATTGTATATATCATCGTATTTCACATTAAGGTGTCTCTCTCAAGTGTCATTTAATATTTGTCATTCTCATGGATAGGAGTGGGAGACAAATAGTTACTTGTGCAGTCTCTGTGTGATTTCAATTTCTGTTGAATTGGTCATTTTTGAGGAAATCCTGAAGTCAACATCTCGAGACAATGGGATTGCTCAGAACTGTGATTTCCAGAATTCTGAAACTATTGAAGGGAAAAGACTAGGATTGGTTCTATATTCAGTGTTAAGAATGTCAATAGTCTCTTAATCTCCCAGATTCAGTAATGTATTTTCCAAAATCATCCCAGGACAGAGACATTTTTTACAGGCACCAGAGGCCAAAGCTCCACATTTCTGCTTGGGACTGGGAGTCAATTTTTAGAGGCCTGGTGTAAGAGAGGGACCCAACTCCCCAGTCCTCACTGTCCTGGGGGCCTTCACCTACGTCCCCCTTGTTGCCACTCTGCTTGTATTTCTTGAAATACAAATTGTGTTACTTGTTTGGTCAACTGCTGTCAACTTTAATTTTGGCATCATTGTCTCTGCTGAGCCAGTTATCAGTGTATGAATTAGGAGAACTCAAGTCTACTGGGGAGGGCAGGGAGGAGCCAGAGTTTATTTTTCCTACTGGGCCTCAGCCCAGCCTGTCATGTGCAATAGCCATGGGCACCACAGCCTCATCTGCTCTTTATCTCATCCTTGTGAATTTTGTTCTTTCATAAAATCTCTTGTACTAGATTACATGTTTTATTTTTTCCCTCTTTCTGTTAGAAGCTAAATTACATGTATTTATTTACTCTGCCATCATAATTCAGAAATGATATGTAGGAAATTTTAAAAATCAGATAAATATAATGTTCTGGAATTATCATCTCAATAGATCTGTTTAGAAATTTGTATTCTACATCTGTGGGTAAGTAAATCGAATTATCTTAGGACAGATCATGTAACAACTAAGATCAAAGTATTGCTGAATAAGCAACCCTGAAGAACATACCATTTGCAAAGCAAATTCAAAACCACATACTTGGCGTGCATTGCATACTAAAGCTTAGGTGTCAGTGAGGATAAGCTTGATATTTAAAACTAATTAAGGAGTTTTGCAAATTGCACATAAATGTATTACTCAGCATATCCTGCATAGTTCAGTAATTGCAGAGCGTTATTCATCTCACTTAGTGACCTCTTATTCAGGGGTCAAAACAAAGATTTCTTTGTTCCTAATGATGGAAGCCAGGAGCTATTTACTCTAAAGCTGAGAGTCCCTGTGCTTTATCTTTTCTAATGGGTTGGAAATTAATATAATCACATAGGATGCTGCACTTTCTTGTTACCACAGAGGTGTAAGGGGGAGTGCGTATCACAAATCTGTCTTTGTCAGAATGTAGGAATGCATGATAAGCACAGGACTTTTTCTTTTTTTTTTTTTCTTGAAGGTTAGAGAATGATTTGATGATCAGTCCCTCTGCCCACAACCTCCTCTATGGTGGCCATCTCTTTGAACACACAAATAAGGCTGACTTTCTGCTAGAATAGCTCATCCAGGCACCTCAATGCTCATAAAAGATTTGCCAGTCATATTTCATGAACTCTTATGAGTTCTATTGTGATTGTAGAAATATCCCAACCACACAGGATTTTCTAAAGTTTAATTTTTATTTGCATCATTTTCTCTTTAAAGCCTTCTGTAGTTCATCACTTTTCCATTAAGCTCTATTTTCATTAGCCTGCTCCTAGAGATTGCCTTCACTTAACCTTTGCCACTTACAATTAGTAGTTTCATCACATTGGATTGCTTAATATTTCCTCTAAACATTTTGCAATATTCCATGATTCTACAGAGATTTTTTTTCTACTAATTTTCTCTTTCTCAAAATTCTTCCTTTCTGCATATGTCGAACATTATCCAGCAGTTAAATTCTGCTCAAAGGCCACTAACTTCAATCTAGTCTTCTGATTTTATAAATCTTACAACCTTACATTTGACTGCATGTAATATGTCCTTTAATTTTTTTACTCAATTTCACTTACTTTAGGCAAGTATATTTCTAAAAATTATCTTCAACTCTGAGTCAGTTCTGACAAATAATACATCCCAAATAATTCTTTCCTGAATCACCAACCTACTGAGCTTTTCAGTCTTTTTGAAGCAAAATCAGATTTGTAATGGAATTTGATGAACAGAGAAGACATTTATATTACAAAAGAAATTTGTTACTTCCCTAAGTTAAAGGTTTAGATGCACATATGCATTATTTCTTTATGATGAATATGACATCTATTATTATATGTGACAGCAGTACCTCAGTTCATAAGCTTGATTCTTTCCACAATTCTGGTGAAAAACCAAGTTGGACTAAAACTAAATCAAATTCAGTGGTTAGGATCAATGTTGGCCTTATGGTGAAATTTCATTCTATTCTTGTCCAGTCCAATTTGCAACCAGAATTGTAGAGAGAATTGAGTTTGTGAACCAAGGTACCACTGAAGTTGGTCTTCCTTTGTGCCTCAGTATCAGATCAATTTATATGTATACATATATACATGTGACTTTTTTGTTATTATACCTCTAAATATTATTTTTGAAGGCAGCTCTTTTATTTTCTCATTCTGAGATGGCAACTGAATATTTTGGACATTCTCATTCTATTCTTCAGCATTTTTTATTCACTCTCTATAATTTCAACCATTCTGTCTTTCAGTTTAGATACATTTCTTTAGCTGGATATAATCAGCTATTTTTATTTTTGTCAGCTATCTTTTTGGAAGTTCAGTTTGGCTTCCTAAAAAACAAATCTTATTCTCCCTCTTTGTATTTTTTTACTCATTATGATTTTGGGTTTCTAATTTATTCTTTAATTTATTTAAATTCTTGATTTTACAATTTCCTTTCAGATTATTTCTATGATCTCCAGTTCTTTCAGTTTCAGTTCTCCCATATTTCATCTCACCTTAATTCTGACACCTCTCTTTCTTCTTCCTTTCCATAAAACTATTCTTCTCTTTCTATTCCTCCCATCTCCTCCCCATTTTTCTCCTTCTTTGTGTCTATGTACTCCTCCTCAGTAGGACATCTTGCCCTGTGTCTCATCTGCCTTTGATTTGGGTGATAGAATATTTTCATACAACTTTTGGGGGGCAAAGAGTGGTATGAGAACTCAACAGTTGAGAACTGATATTTGTGCTAGTCTTTCAGTCCGGGTTTTATCATTGGCATAAGTCATTCTGTCAATGTATGTTGTATATGCTTGAGATTTTGACTTGTCAGGAATGCCTTCCTCCATTCCACTATAGCTTTCAGTGGAAGGAAAACTTCTCATTCTTTCTTGGGCCAGTAGAATTTTTCAGAAAAAAAAAAAAAAAAGACAGTAATGTTTCTAGCATGTAGTGTCACCTGGGTTTTATCTCTCCTTGAATAGCATGAGCAACCACCTTAACATTTGTCCATTCAACTAAATACTTACACTAAACAGACAATGCCACATCAAGACTTACCCATCCTATCCAACACCCTCACAGCACAAAGAGATGCGATTTTTCTGTTTTTTTTTTCCTCAGTTCAAATATTCACTTAATTCTGTTGCTGATAACAAGGTGTTTAGCATTTCTATTTCACTTCTACCATCGTAGCGTAGTACCTTAGCTTCCCTGCCAGCTAAGATTAAAAGTTTCCAAAAGTTGCAAACTTCACAGTCACGGCCAAGCATCAGAGTATTGAGGACAGTTCCTCTTTTTCACACCCTGCAACCTTTGAAACTATATGTTACTTCTCAGGCCCTTAGGTCAATGGCAGATTGCCTTTGTGTAATAGCTCAATCCTAGGAGTGTTAATGTTCCCTTGAGAAGAGAGGAAAAACCAAAATGAAATGCACTTGGCATCAAGGGTCCATCAAAGAAGCAAGAAAGTAAGAGGAAAGGATTGCTGTATCCTGCTGTTAATAGATCTATCCAACACAGAATCAGACACAAAGGATGTTTCTAAAAGTGACTTAAAACTAGAAATCATTGTTTATAATCCAAGTAACAATAGGTTGTCTTTCTGTAAAATTCACCTTATCTTTCTTTTTTTATTTTTTATTTTTATTTTAAAGAGAATAAAACCAAGCAAAATCAAACAGAATAAAGCCAATCAAAACAAACCAGTGTAAGTGACACAGGATTTCAAAACGATATAAAATCAACAATGGTTATCATAACGCCTCTTGCTGTCTTCAAAACAGCTGCAGATACCTTCAGAAATAGTAAAAATCAAACAAAACAGAACAGAATAGAACCAATAAAAACAAAACAATGTATGCAATAAAGGACTTCAAAACAAGATAATATTAAATCCAAAATGGCTACCATAATATAGCCCATTATCTTTGAAATACCTGCCCATGCCATCAGGTATAATAAAAATCAAACAAAACAGAACAGAATAAATCCTAACCCAACAAAACAATGAAAATGATGTAGGTCTTCAAAATAAGGTAAGGGGGTTAACAATGGCTACCACCTTCAGAAGGAGATTCCCCATAGATGCTACATTGTGTATCATTATTGTCCAAATAGATGATAGACTATCAACTTTAGACCTGAAAAACCAGTGAAACATTCAACACTACAAGCATTCAATTGTATTTTACCTAATAGATATCATTGCAGCCTGTGTTTCTCCAGATCAGTCAGTCACTGATGGGGGTGGGGAATTTGGCTCTTCTTGTTTCCCAGCCCCCACGCTGGAAGGGGCTGGCATCTGGCTCTCCACCCAGAAGCCTGAGCATGATACTCATTCACAGGGAGGGTTTGCTTCTTGGTAACTTCTTGTTCTCATCTTCTTGTCTTTCATAGGATTGTTGAAACTTTTTAACAGGCAGGTTGTTTCTCCTTTGGTTTTAAGGACCATTATACAATAAACTAATTTTATGAAGTCACACAAATCAATTTTCATTCCTAAACCTATTTCTGATCCAAAGTCCTAATCAAGTAATTGACTTTAAATCACTAAATAGATGTCTTCTTTGTTTTATTTTCTCTACAACTATATGGAAGCATTTCAATAGAAACAAAAAATTAGGCTTTCCTCATCTCTTAAGTTCATAAATATTCTTTGGATGGTTGGATAGAGGAGGAGTCTTACGTTTCTAAGTCCCTGTATTAGTCGTTAGTCATTTTCCTATCCTTGGAACAAAATTCCTGACT
>RJWT010040302.1:0-12517 GCA_004365215.1 Cuniculus paca
TCAATAGCACTACAATACTGCCCTTAATATTCAGACTTTCATGGACCCTTGGCCATGTGTTTCATAAATCCCTGTTTGAATTTCATTATTTTATGAGCTTCTGTCTATTCTGAAATAAAAGTTTCCTTCCTTGACCTTTCAATCACATGAAGAAGTATTTCCTTTTATTTGCTCTAACACTATACAGTCTGGTTCGCAGGACAAACAAGTCTGTTTTAACCCTTAGAATCATGTAAACCAGTCCAACTTTATGGAAATCGTTCTTTACTTATGTTTTCTATTAGACAAAGGGACCCTGGATGTCTGGAAGCATTGTTATAAACCAGCGTCTTACTGCATTCATGGGAGGTCATAAGCCTGACTAGTTTGTATCTTTTTTTAATCTATAGTGAGTAACTCAGCTGGAATTCCAGTTCCCATAAGTAATTATCCCAAGACCTGGTCCATTATCATAGTGCTCATGAAAAGTTAAGTAATGCTAGGAAAGTAGTACAGAAGGGCCACCAGAAGAGTGATGCACATAACTTGGTCTGCTGCATTCGCAGCATAGCAAGTCCTTGCATTTTAGAGTAGGACGGGAAAGCTGTATGGAAGAATTAAGTCACATTTCTAACATCATGGTAAAGAGCATAACTATGAAATACAATTAATCCTAAGGTTATTATTTTCATCAGTAGACCTGCATGACAAAAAAAGTTAGGTTATCATTTATTATTATCAACAAATATGTATATAATTCATATATATATATATGAAAACATGCTTTCTGTCTTGACTCAAAATTAACTACATGGTAGCCTCAATTTGGCTTTCTGGCCTACAAATTAAAAATATTTACTGCACAAACCAACATAGAAAACCTTGATAATACCTGCTAAAAGGGACTAAAGGGAAGCTAGGTTTATAATCATCCTATGGCACCTAGCTCCAATAAAAAATCCTGCAACCCTTGGTATAATCTTCAGATTTTTAGACTGCTCAATGCTCAGTCCAAGGCTTCCAACACATCATGTTTAAGGTGAATGAGCACCTTAAATAAATTAATCTACTCTTCCCTCCCATAAAGTACAGATTTATTTTCTTTCTTATCACTTAGTATCTCACTGGGCTTTGGAGTTCATGAAGCACGGCACCTGCCTGTATACTTTTGCATCATAAGCAGACTACAAGTGTGCAAGGAGCACCTATAAGGATGTTTAGTGAAATAAGCAGGAGATAACCTGTATAGACAGCCTGGTCTCAAATATATAATAACTCATCTTTGCTTTAGTGTATTTTTTTTTCTTTTATAAACCAAAGGAAGTTTCAAAATTTATTTATTTACTTTTTATCCAGAGTCATAATAAGGTACAGTTGCTCACGATCACTGTGTTTAAATTGTTCTGATTACTCTTTTGGAACTTCTCAGATACAGTAAGAACCTGATTTTTCTCTCCTAATACCATGCCTGTGCAAACAGGACCCATAACTTAGTGGATACCTGGTGGACACCAACTGTGGCACAAACCTTCACTAACTTCTCTGAGACACAGAGTTTGGAATGGTATTAAAATTCACCCAGTAAAAGAAACTTTCGTCAATTAAATCACATAAGTATTATCAACCTCTCTTGTCATTGTGCAATATTGTATTACCCTAATAAAGCACTTACTCATCTGTCCAACTATGTGTAACCTTATTAGGAGTTGTTATAGCTTTTTATCGCCACTTTCTCAAATTTCACATTAATATATGTGTGCACAGGCATATGCATATGTGTGTTGGAGAGACAGAGACTATCCACAGCCCTAGAAAGTATCAAGAAGTTATTCAAATTATTAGCATAAAATATTTATTTTATGTGTTCAGGGATTTTAGCCATCCATTTTTATTTATTCCCTAGTAAAATAAAAGCTCTTTTCTTTTGGGTTACAAAATATGTTTTCTTTTCGAGATTATGAAGCCTCCATTTTGTTATAGGTGAAGAAAAGGATCAGGAGCAGGAGTTTCAGCTCAGTGGTAGAGTACTTGTCTATCATGTACAAGGCCCTGGATTCAAACTCCAGCACAAAATGACAAAACAAAACAACCCAAGTGTCTACAACTGCAGTCCCTGCACTGTGGTAGGCTGGGGCAAGAGGTTAGAAAGTTCAAGCCCAGCCTGAACTAACTTAGTGATCTATTGAGATCCTATCTCAAATGAAATAAAAAATGTTCAGTAGGAAGGTTCTGGGTTCATTACACCAAAAACTAAAAATAAAGGGTGGGGGTAAGGGGGTCATATCCCCACTGCAAAGAGTCTTGTCTACTGAACAATTCATTGTAATATGCATTTCTTAGTACTTATTTTCATTATTATTTTTGTTTATGATTGCAATACTGGTATTGGCAGACTGTTAAAAATTTGGAAATGCAAAGTAAGATAAGCCTTTATCTCCACATTATGATAACACATGGACATAAGTCAGAGACTGACTGATACTGACAGCAAAAACAAACAAACGTTACCCTTTAGTTTCTTGCTAGAACGTAGTTTGGGCATAATTGTAGTAATTTGTACATAATCTTCAACTCAGTAAGTAGGCTGTGTTACAATAAATCAACTAAAAGATATTTAATGGATTGCCATTTGTCCTCTAAGTGTTCATGTTTATCCTCAAAGATTAACATTTTAATGTATTTGATATATTAAAGACATGGTGATTTTCAAATTGCTCTCTTGCAAATATGCAGAAGTTATTAAAACTCACACTGAAGTAAATAACCACCAGTGAGCTTGCTGTGACAGCCGTACACATTTGGTACCTTTCCCCAACCACTTAGTATTTTTTCATAATCTTTCTTCTGCTGTTTTGTCTTACTTTATATTTTTGGTGGGTAATGGGAATAGTATTTTTAATTATATTTCTAGTCAGTCAATGTCAAGATGCAACAAAAGATCACCTTCCTGAGAGTTTTCCAGTTTCGCCAAATAGATCTCTGTTTTCCAATCCTTTTCTCTTCATAATATCTAATACATACCTCCATTTAAAAGCAAAAAAATAAATGTATGTATGTATGTCAGGATTATGATTGTGTCATGATTTAAAATATTACTTACATTAATATGAATTTACATGCAATTTTATTGCTCATTATAGAAGGTAGTGAAGCTATATGATGAACAAACTGAATGGATCAAAATAGCTCCCAAAAATAGAGTGAGTTTAGGAGAAGTAGCAGAATAAGAGATGAATTTGTGATCTCCTGTTACAAAACCTACAGAGTCCACTCAACAAGAACAAATTAGTTGCTTAGACAAATACATAGATGGAAAAAAAGGCTTCAACTACATAGTCACAAAAACAAATGAAGTAATAAAACTACTGAGTCAAACAATGCTCCTCTATCCCTGTAATCAGCACGACCAAGCCACTCAGTGTAGTCCAAAAACACAATCGACAATTCGCCTGAGGGCATAGGGTTAGGGTCAGAAAAAATTCCAGAAAGGGTACATGAAGGAAGAGAAAAAGCAAAGAAGTGAATAAACATAATTGGATTAGTGTTGCATGTTTCATATCATAATGGTTGCTTTTGAATATATTACATTATTTGACATCCATAGAAACTCTGAAAGATTATTATAATTTTTAAATTGAGAAAACATAAGTCTAGAAAATTAAAAGAACCTATTCAAGGTAATACAGTAAGTATCAGAGGTAGCTAAAGGCTTAGAAATTTAGAGATAAATATTTTATTAATTTCATCAGTCTTGGCCATTTAAAAAATATCAGGAGACACACCTTAACAATGGCTTGACTTTTTAAGGTAGAAAAATTTGGACTGTGGTCTAAAAATAGTACCTTAGCTAGATCTCCAAATATATAAGTACATGGTCTCTTAAAAGTAACTTGAATTATGATGTTTATGTGAAGTTGCCAACTTAACAAATATTCAATATGGGTAAGGATTTATTTTATAAAGTAGATACATATTAAGAGGAAAGGTAAAATATTGTGTATTTCCTGATTCAATATCATTGACCACTTTATTAATATAAATATTACTAAATCTATTCATTTCTACAAATAATATGGCTCCTTTATATATGATTTCCATTTTTGAGAGTAGAAATATTCAAATTATAGTTTTCCTATTTTTTAAAATGGGAATGATAGTGCTTTTTATTTATCCCCAGTTAAATATCAAGGTAAGGAACATTCCACGTGTTATAACCAAAGACTAGCATATTAATGCTGTATTATTCCTCTCTCCAAACAATTAGATTGTCTATATTCCTGTGTACTGTCTGTATTTACTGAATTACAAGTTGAAGAACTTGTCATCAGGCAATAATTTTAAGCAGCAGCACAGGGGCCTCCCCCTGCTAAGACGTGACACCCAGTACAGCATAGCAACTTGGAAAATAGTTGAACTTAACGATTAATGATTTATTTGAACAAAGTGGAAAATCCATGAACATATAAATACTACAGAACTCTAAAACTAATCACCAAAAAGACCAAAGCCAAGAATGAAATGTTTCAAAGGTGTGCTATCAAATTAAGCATATTTGTTTGCATGCACACATGTATCTGGACATACAGATTTGCACACAACATGTCATTATCTCATATTGTGAGTTTTAGAGCAGAAATGTGTGTGAATATCTATCATGCAAAAGACTGAAACCAGGCTCATATCATTTCTGCATGTAAATTTAATTTTTACAGAAGTAGAAAAAGGAATTCATTATTTTGAAACTGAATTCTGCATTGTATTTCCCAAACAAAATTTCAAATGTGACTATGTCAGAAGCAAATACTCAAGTTTGAGACTGAATCATTAAGGGTATGTATATATCTAAATATAGCTATCTTGGTACAATTAGAACTTCTCACACGCTTAATTTTGGAAGTACACTATGTGAAAAAAAATCTCTCAGTCCCACAATCCAAATATTTACATTCCAATTAAAATAGGAAGCATCAAATTGGTCTCAATCTTTCTGATAATTATTATCCTGATCAAACTAAAATTTTTTCTCCAAATTATAATTAAATATCCCTTTAGAATATTGCTCTATAAGTACTTAATGGAAAAAATTCCTCTCCTTCCTAAAGATAGTGGTGAATAATACATCTGTACTATGTAGACTAAGCGTGCTTATAGAGTACAAAAAGAGTTAATGTGAATTGTAATGAAATTTAACAGATGAAAGATTGCATTAAATTTTGTTTAGAAAGTGTTGTCCTGCATCTGATAGTAAACTCCTATAGAAATCATTTTTTTTCAAAGAGCAAAGATATGACAGGAGAGAAGTGCAGTAGAGTGTACCTAATTCATTCCAATTCACAGACTAATGCATTTCAATTCACACAGTGATGCATTCTGGTCTCCAACATGAGAATCCAATCTAGTTGATGCTTAGTAGAGTTGAAACAAACTCACAGCACCAGAAAACTGACAAGGTCTGTTCTGTTACATCAAGAAATATTTTAAATATTTTTTCAATATTTTCTAAACTTGTCTATACTAAGTACCAAACTACACATCATGACAGTAGACCTAAACGACTCAATTCTAGACAATGATTTTAATGTCCAAAATCTACAATTTTCATAATAATTAAAGCAGGTTAAGCAGCTTTGATCCACATCCAATTTTCTGGAACAGTTTGAAATGCCTAATGATAGTTTGAAACCTCTGGAAGCCAGTTTAATGTTTATCATGAGCAATCGGCTCACCTTTACTAGAAAACTCTCCTGGAAATAAAATTTCAGTCATTAAAAGTGATCATGAATCTTTAACAGTTGGATTTAATATTAAGTGTTAAATCTATAGATTCATTGTCTTTTTCAATCTTTATCTCTCTCAGACTACACTGCATTAATGCCTAAAGTATTTCTAGGAATTACTATCTCCACAAGAAATTCCTAGGTCCTAGGTTGAAAAAAATAATACAGGAAGTAATTTATTAAATTGACCAGTGCTTTCCTAGGAGTTAGAAGAGAATTTGAGTTCTCATGATTTGGGCAATGGCAAATTAGCTCATGTGAATATTGAGAGAAAAAATAGAAAAAGAAATCCGTAACAAAAGCTTCCTAAAACCTGCTGACAGGGCAGAATGAGGCGCTGGCACTGCCTTGCTGTTCATGTCTTCATTGAAGGAGACAAAATCAGGTCAACATAAGGGTAGATAAAAGAATTGTAACATTTAAATATTTCTGCCTTTTCCTTTAAAAGTTATTTTATTGTGCCTGAAGCCTAGAAGGGCACATGAAACTCCAATTCCTTTCATTCCTTTGTCACATGAAAAGTCATGATGGAGGGGACCATGAACATCTGTTGGGTGAATCGCTATCTAATACTACCTAGAATATTATGCTCTCAAACCACCATTCCTCAGCCACAGACCCATCACGTCATCTTCTCCCTTTCATAGATTGGCTCACTGAAAATCAAAATATTTACTTGTCCTTCTCAGGTCACCTATGAATTTTTGGTTGAGGTGGGGATTACATTATGGTACCACATAGTGAATGTTCCTTGAGAATGGCTTTTCAACTAGAAGGCTATATTTTCTTTGGATTATAAACTGGGCATTAAAATAGTAGAAACTCTCTAGAAATTTAATTAGAGCAACATATCTTGCTCTTTAAATTATGTGAATTGAAGATACAATACCACTGAATACAATTTAGTTGAGATAGTAAACATAGGCATTGATGAACCGTGATTATTTTTAAAAAAATGACTTTGCGATTTATAGTTAGTGAAGATGGCCTTGAATGTACATGATTCCTATCACCAAAAGTAAGAATCCACTCTCCCTTCTTGAACTGGTGCTGGCACCATGACTTCCTTTGACAGATTAAAGTGCAAACCTCCGTGATGCATGCATACCTGTGTTTACAGCGGCAAAATTCATAACTAAATCTTGGAAACAGCCTATATACCCACCGAACAATGATTGGATAAACAACATGTAGTATTTATAAACAATGGAATACTATTCTATCATGAAGAAGGATAAATTGGAGTGATTTGTAAGAAAAGGGAGCAATTTGAGACCATAATATTAAGTGAAATAACTCAAATATGTTTGAATATCAGATGGTTTCTTTTATATGAAATACTCAGTATACATAAAGTTAAAAATAAATGACAGGTAATAGGCAAAAAGAGAAAAAGGTATTGAAATCCAGTGCAAATGATGTATCTAAAAGTATACCTTGACTTTGTCTTACATGTTTTACATGTTCGTCAAGCTGTTAGTCTGGTTTTCAATCTGTATGAATGAAAATGAACTTTATAAGGTCTTATAAATAAATGAATCCGATGCTTGAACAATAAAAAGAAGGCAGAGGGAGCTGAAGGAAAAGAAGAGAATTGAAATGTGTACATGTATAATCTCCTACCATGAATATAATATATTTTATGTACTACAAACATGTACAAAAACTTAAAAAATAAATTTTAAAAATCATAAGGTAAACACCAAAAAAAAAAAGTGACAAAGGTAGCATTAAGTCAGCTAAGTTTAAAAACATCTGCCCGTCTTTACTTTGGTTGTGGGGCTCCAAGCAATGTAATTCCAGCCTGAGACAACCACAGCATGATAAATTTGTATGAATGAGCCATGCAGTACATTACACATTGAGCTATCTTTTCAGACAAGGCCCCCATTTGCAATGCTGCCAGCGACTACCAAACATACTGCACAGAACAGAAGAACTACCACACCAATCTCTGCCCATCCTCCTGACCTGCAGAATTGTGAGAAAGGTTAAATAACCCAAGGTAGGCTGGGTGTGGTAGCACACACCTGTAATTCCAGCACTCAGGAGGCTGAGGCAGCAGTATTGTTGCAAGTCAAGGACAGCATGGACCACAAAGTGAATTCAAGGCCAGCCTGAACTGCATAGTGAAATCCTGTCCCAAACAACAACAACAATATATCCATAGCAAGTTAAGAAGTTGTGAGATCTTTTTTCATGCACTTGTGTATGAACGAAAGAGAAATGAGTGTGTTGGAGTGAAATGCTATAATAATACGGAGCAAAACATACAGAGTGTCTTTCAGCCTGAGAAGCAGGACTGGAGAGATTACTACTACGGTGTGGAAGTTCAGGCTGCCACTGAGAGGCACAGAAAGGGAACTGGTGTTTTGTAAGTCATATAAGGGCAGGTGTGATTGTGAATGTTGTGGAGCTGTGTAATTGAAAGTGCTACTTGGCTCTTTTTAGCTGCTTACAAGGAGAAAAAATAGAAGATATCAAAGAATCACAAGAGAATTGAGTTACAGGTTTTTGACTCATAACTCAAAGAAAATTGCTTGTCAGAAGTTTACACGTATGTGTGGTTTTTGCTTAACGGTGTGGACCACAGTAGGATTCATGAGAAACTCATCTTTTTAAGAGAAATATATCGATAAATACACCAACTGCTTAAATTAAAAGGAGACAGGAAATTCAGAACAAATGAGATACTTTTACTCCATTCTTCTAAGTGTAGGAAGCAGATTAAACAAGATGTTCAGTTAGGAGCACAATTTGTTGTTTATTTATTTTTAATATAATGCAGATGGATTGGAGGGCAAACTCAGTGGCCAATGGCAGTGATGGCAAACCTTTCAGAGATGAGTGCCCAAAGCCCACTTATTTATCACAAAGTGCCAACACTGCAACTAAGCCTGAGTACAAACCTGAGTATGGAGGTTTTAGTTTTGAAAAAGCAACTCACACATCAACATTTTTTGTCTTAAAAGGAAAATAGCATACATGCCACAGGTTTGCCACCACCACCCTATAGTTATAGAGAATTATCTCCCGAAAGAGAATGGCATCTCAATAGAGCAACAGAGCAAGGTGAAAAGATACACACCCAATAATTTCATAATAATTCTGAGATTCTGACATAATGGGGTGAGAATTTTGGATGGGGAGTAAAGATATTTTTCATAGTGGAGGGATATAATTTGTTGTGGCCAGATACATTCAAAGATTTACATTATCAATATTTTTCTTACCTGTATATGTGATATATTCTGGTTATCAAGAGTCTGAAACAATGGAAGAAATGGTAGAGGAAGCTTTAGTTCAGCCCTAAGCGTAGTCTTTAGGGAGGTCAGTAGCTTTTACTTTTGTTCTGTAGACAGGATAAAATTGAGTCTACAAATCTGAGAGAGATTTCCAGCTAACTATGCAAACACAACAAACAAACAACAAAGAAACAAAGAAACAGCCTCTTTGAGCAGAAATGAGAAGTCAGAAGGTGGCTGAGACATTCTTATGTCTTCCACCCAACCTGGACTACTAGGTAAAACTCAGCAGAGCAAGTGACAGAAATGCCCACCCAGCTGTGACCAAGCTATGACTTAGAAAACTATTATTTCAAAGTACATATTTTGTTTTAAGCTATTAAGTTTTAAGGAGATTATGCTGTAGCTATTGATAAATAAAATAACTATTAAAGGTATGAAATTATTCTGATCATCTCTGTGCTGAAGAAGTTGAGGCAACATATTCAGAACTGGTAGAGTGATCATTTCAAGCTGAAGTAACCAGAGAAATGTAACCTCAGAATGTGCTAAATGCCCTGACTTACCCCTACTTGCCACAAGCCACAAACATTCTTTTGGGAGGGAAGTCCTTCATATACCAAGCCTGCAAATTAGTCTTGATCACCACAAAGTGGTGTTGGGGGTTGCAGTGAACGTGAATAAACTCTTTAAAGTGCCCCTTATCTTCTGCTAGATTCTGGCCTCAGAGTGTCTCTTAGTACCATACCTAGAGAGTACTACATATTACCCTAGTCAGAAACACATCTGTTCTGTCATTCAGTTACACTTTATTGTTATTCCTCTAAAAAGTGAAAAAGTGATACATTTTGCTCATTTTTTTTATTTGTACTGGAAATCGACTCAGGACCTTGCCTTTGCCTGGCAGGCACTTAAGCCACTGAGCTATATCCCTGGCTCCCTATTGCACTCATTTCTTTGGAATCGACTCTGGCAAAGACTCTATATACTTGTAAAATTAAGAAAACTTTCACACTTTCCTTGTTATTCAACCCTAATACAGACTGGAATTCTGGAGCCATCAAAACAGCCCATGTAAGAGCAAAGGGGTTGGTGGATAGAAAAGGTCTCTCTCTCCCCAATGTCTTAGTCAGAATGTTTCTCCTTCAGAGAGGGCAAACACAATCACAGAAAGCTATCATTTTTAAAGGTATCTTCCATAATGTCCTAAAATTGGAAATAACCCTAATCATTAACAGAGGAATGGGTATAAGTAAACTGTGGCATATCTATGTAATATAATACTATACAGCAAGCTATCCAGCTGCTGGTTCAGTTGGCACCACGAACGAATTACAGACATAGCCATGAATGAAATTGGATATGGAGCCCTACATGTGGAATTGTTTCATTCATTTATGCTAGAAATTATAGCAAAAGTGTCTCTGAGAGTGGGTGGGTAGTTACTGAGAAAAGTATGTTCAAATGTTTTGTGTGCATCAAAAAACTAAAATTATTTTGCTTAAAAATTCAGAAACTTTTAGGATGTCTAAAGTGTTCTAATTCTTCGTCTTAATTACATACTTAATGTTTCTCAATTATTCTGTGGGTGTTACCCCCGATTAATTCAGAAATAAATACATGATTTAAGCATTCAAACACTAAGAGAAGCAAAAACCAAAACTTAAAGAAATATTTCTGTATTTGAATATTACTATTATGTAGCATGACCTCAGAGATTTTAAGCAATGTGTTTAAGCTTCTGCTTCTAACAAAATATTAATAGTAGTTCTTCGGGCCTTTCCTCTCTTTCTTAAATATTTGTTGGAAGTCTAGTATTTCCCATAACTTTACATGTACTTTATAGTTCCTACAACCCTCCCTCTACTTTTGATTACATTTTCTTGAAAAAAAGACCTTTGACCAAATGTCGAAGTCTCCAAGCTTTGGGGTCTCTAATAAATATGAGGAAAAAAGGTGAACTCTCCTAAGTCAATTTTAGAGACAGTCTATATCAAAAGATTGTAAGAATGTGCAATGCCACTTCCCGAAGCCGAGGCAGGAGGACTCAAGTCCCACCTGGGGAACTTAGCAATACATGTCTCAAAATATATATTATTTTGGGAATGTAGCTCAGTAATAGAGTAAGACTGGGTTTGATCCACTGTCTTTATTCTCTCCCTAAAGAAGTCTAAACAGCAGCAAATATATTTTGTTAAAGCCAGGTTTTGTAGGGACCACACCTCATAGGGAAGCTCTGCTTTATTGTATAAGACCAATAACAATGGCAAAAAAAATGAAAATCACCTTGAATATTATTATGTTAGCAGACCTTTTATGACCTGACATTTTAGCAAGACAGTCTAAATGCTGTGAATGTTAGAGAAAGCATATCCATGATCTGCACTGATTTTAGTTCACAAGAGGTTCCATTTGTTTTTATTGAGGTTAATGGATCTGTGAATACAGATCCATTAACCCCAGAATTTTTAAATGTTAAATCAGCAGCTTTAAATAAATGTTAACGTGAGACACCAATTATTGATACTGTAATACCAAATAAAGGGCGAGATTTGGAGCATTGCCTAGGAAGAATATGTTAAAAATTCTGAACTCTTTTATTAGTGACATAAAAATGATATAAAGATATTAATATTTTGTTGGATCAAAGCCGTTAAAAATAAATTATTTTGTCTTTAAAAACTACATTTAGCAAATAGCTGTATCAACTCTATAAGACTTTGTTTCTAAACTTTCATAGGATTATGGTTATTGTTATTAATGTTAACATTGTTACCCTTACAATGCCATTACTACATTAGAGAATTGATTTACTCAGATCTTGTGGCTGTAATTACCACGTGCACTCAGAAATAGTGTGTTACAAAGCTCCAGGAGGCTCATTGCTGTCACAGTGATTCTGGACACTATTTCATATACACTGGCACTGAAATTTACTTTTCTTTATTTTAAATTATTTTGTATCGGCTACATGACTAAAGTGGAATCAATATTTAACTTCTCATTTTGTGGTCAGGATTTCATTGCAGTGAAAGGGATTTAATTTGATTCAACATATATTTCCTCGATGCTTGTTACGAACCAGGAAGGTAGCCCCTGTTCTCAAGTGATGCTCCTGGTCTCTAGTTAATTCCCACCAACTAGAATAACGCTGCCTTGATTTACATTCAGTCCTGTTTAGTTGCTAAAAAGTTGCTTAATTTTTTCATGCTCAAATTTCTTTGGTGGTTAAAATGGCATATTGCTTATCGCATTGGGTGTTTTTTATTGAGATACTGAAGATATAATTGTTAACACTACATGTGGCGTATGCACAATCCTGCTTAAATTATAACTATGACTATAGGAACATGCTTACTTTACAAAACTATTATGAAACCTGACTGATAGACAATTTTAAAAGCCTACAGGAATGAGCTTTATATTTGTAGGTAGGGTGTTTGGTTGTGAAATACACCTCTTTCTAGAATAATACTTGGTTAAGACAACTTAATTTTCAAAGTATCACTTATTGTA
>RJWT010040303.1:0-12518 GCA_004365215.1 Cuniculus paca
CTTTTTGGGTGATTAAGACATTGAGGACGTGGGTCAACTTTTTCAGAAATAAAACATGCATCTTTTGGGGATGGTGAAGTGGCACAGTTTTTATTACACACTCTCAGAACCCCCATGACTAAATACCTTCTTAGTCAGATTCCTGAGGTTTATATACCTCAGGAATAGAAGGCATGGGCTTGCAGAAACTAGTCCCACTATTCACAAAGTTTCATAGAATGAAACCCTCAGTCATAGATGACATCAAAATTCAAGAGTGATGGTCTTATCTATACTATTCCTCTTACTTAAAATCTATTTTCTTCTAATTCCTATTTACCTTTCCTAAGTAAACACTATTTTAGTGACTTCCCCCTCACTGGGACCAAAAAAACCCCAAAAAACAAACAAACAAACAAAAAAAAAAAAACAGACCAACCAACAAACAAAACCCTCCATACCCACAACTTAAAGGAAAAGCGATTGATTCTAGCCCACAGTTTCAGTCCATGGTCATCAGGCTCTGAGGCAAAAATGGCATGACAGAAGAGAATGGCAGAGCGATGCTCTTCAACCCACAGCAGCCAGAAAGCAGAAAGCAAAAAGAGTGACTTGAGAAGGAGATATAGTCTTCCAGGTCACACACCCAGTGATCCACCTCCAACCTTGCCCCACCTCCTAGCAGCACATTTAATTTTTTAGCTCATCAATGCATGAATCCACTGATGAGTACAGTTTATCACTCCCATGATCCAATTACTTTCCACACACATGAGAATTTATGGGACGTTTTAGGTGTAAACCATAACAATCACCAATACTCTTTCTTCTCCAAACACTCTTCTTGGAAGAGGCAGGGTGACATGTGCACCTTAACTCAAAGCATGAACTTTGATGTTGCGTGGACCTGCATTCAGGGTCTGGCCTCTACACTTTAGCAGTGTGAATTTGGTCAGGTTATGCTCAGCATCCTTCTACTGCAGCATGAAGTTATCCAGTGAACAGGTCAACTGGCTATGGGGACCAGAGGACCTGCGAGAAGCTGGATCTCATGCACTTTCTCCTCGTGCTCTCAGTAGGTGCTGAGCCTTGTGTGCGTGCTCTCTGTTCTCAGTGTAACACATAACCCAAAATGCACTGCTTTCCTCCTTGCCTTTTGACTCATGTCGCGTCCAACCACCTAGTGCAACACACAGTAACTGAAAATAAGTGAGAGCTCTTTCTGTACGACATCGCAACTAAATGGCTTCAACTGTAAGAAGTGACATTATTCTAGATACCAATAATAAAAACGCTCCCATTAGGCCCTGTGGTATGCATTTGTAGTCCCAGCCACTTGGGTTTGAGGCAGGAGGATCTCTTGAACCCAGGAGTTCAAGGCCAGCTTGGGCAACATAGGGAGACTCTGTCTCAAAAAAAAATTGTTTTTAAAACCACAATACATAAAAACAAAAACGCTTCTAATAACACAATGTTATTGATTTTAAAATATTGAACTATGAAAATCATGTGTAGTCTAGAATTTATTAAATATGCCATTATTATGAGGAAATGGATAGATACATAAAAAGGTACTTTGTGCCTTCTCTTACTGGAAAGGAAAAATGTTTTCTTCTGACTGCAGCAATGAATTTGAATATCAGTATACATAAACTTATAAATGGTATCCAATTCAATCCCTGCATAATTATTTCCCATAGTTCCCTCTGTCATTTTTCCTTTTTCCATTTGGTTTCTGACTTTTAGGGGGATCGGCATTTAGCTCCCTTTTGGGCACCCTTTGTTTAAATAATCTGCATTATTGCTCCCTTATTCCACCTTACCTGTACATCTTTCTCTTATTTCAATGGTATTCAAAGATCATAATCTCATTTTTTTTAAATCTTTGCAGTAAATACAAATTACTGGATGTTCAGTTTGTCTTCTAATATTAGAATTTGTTATACATGATTAATTTTAGGGTCTTCAGTTTTAGGTTGGAGCCTCCAAACAAAGTGGACAGGGCCCCCCATCTTCTCTTCACTTTCCCCAGGAGAGTCCCACCAGTGGCTCTTGGGGCTGCTTTTTCTCAAAGGCACCCCTGTACAACTAATAGGGGCTTTTCTAGGCAGTGGCTTTGCCTGTGATTAATTATCATGAACCCAACTTGGACCTTTGGCTTTCTGGCTCTTAGCTGAGTAGCCAAGATATTTCTCTAGACTGAGATAGTTGGCTTCAGTTCTAATTAATGATCAGTCGTTATCAGCTTAGTTTAGACTTTTTGCTCTCTGACTTTTTGGCTGGGTAGCCTAAACACTTCCCAGATCCAAAGAGCTGGCTGAAATTTATGTACCTCTTTCTGGCACTGTCTTGATAATTCTGATGCTTTCCCGGATCTGCAAAAAGATTTTAATTGTTTACAGTCTTGATTAATGGGTTTGCTGTTGCTTTGATAGTCCATCATTTATAATGATAAGAAACCAAAAAACAAATGGGTGTTTTATATTACTCTTCTGGGATCTTTTGGTCCACCCTTTTAAAGGAGTTATTGTTTTGTTTCCTTCCCTATTTCTATTAAGTTACTAATAATTTCATTATAATTGAACTTTAAACTATCACTATTTCTAACTCCTTTCTCTCTGAAGTATTTATTTTGCTGTAGAATTTCTCACTGTTATTTCAACAAAGACCTTTCCCAAAGGCTTCTGGTTGAATATCTGAATTAGCAACTCACAAAGACAGTTTGGAATCAGCTTGCTTGTAAACACAGTGTGAGTTTACTATTTCTTTAGCATCTCTCACAAAACTCAGTGAACCTTGTCTTTTTGTTCTCTGTCAAATAAATGAATCCCATAGATTTAATAATCACTCTTTGGTCAATTACCTCATTTGGCCCAATAACTAACAAGTTTTATTTCCACACTATCAACTTGTTCTCTACATTTTAGTTTGTGTCAGAAGGTTTTGACATCTATTATTTATATAGGCTATCAGTGTTGTATACTAATGCACCATTAACCTGGTTTAGATGACCTCTGCTTAATCAAAAACTTGGCTTAGATGGAAATGTATTATTTCTCTTCTAGAATTCTCTATATCTACTTTCTTTGTTTCCAAAGGGAAGTGAATGAAAAAGGAATAATACAGAATATTTGAAGGAGTTGACTGTCCTTTTTACCTATTTCTGAAATTATTTTTGCTTATCTAGTTTCATATAACATTTTCTTGGCAATAACACTGGAAGCCAATGTTTGCTGTTAGGTATGTTTCATACCTTAAATTCACAGAGACCTGCCTCCACAGTTGAATAATTTCTGTATACATTTCAACTATCTCTATATATTTTCTGCTTGATGTTAATAGAAATTTCACACATGGTAGAAAGTGTCTGAGTTCATCACTGACTTTCAAGGGAAATTATAGGCTTTCTTCCTTTTCTATTATTCTTTTTGACCTCTGGTGTAATTGATACCATTGACTTTTCACTCTTTTTAGAAACTCTTTTCCTCCTTTGACTTGCATGACCCTACAAGGTCCCAGCTCTCGTCCTCTCTCTTCAATCATTTTTTTTCTGTCTCATCCACAAAATCTTCTGTTATGCTTTAGATTTAAAGTCACTCATGTTCAGAGGTCTGGCTTCTTAGGAGGAATGAAATCATGAGAATATTATACTCATAAGTGGATTAATCTATTGATGAGTTCTTAGCTGAATGTACTATTGAATAGAGCCTGATCAGAAAAGGTAAAGCTGAGACAGTGTGACCTGAAAGGGCATATTCTTGTCCCTAATTCCTCCCTTCTCTCTGCTTCCTGACTGCTATCGTTGAGCAACTTTCTTCTTTCAGGCCCTTCCACTGAGCTATTTCTGCCTTGGAGTCACCCAACCATGGATTAAACCCTCTGAAATCATGAACCAAAATAAACCTCTTCTCCTTTATGTTGCGGACACTGAGTATTTTGTCCTAGCAATGGAAAAGTGACTAATACACCTTCTTAATTCTCCCAGCCTCTAGTACCAGGCCACTGGGGACCTGTCTTTGCCTAAAGTAACTCTGTCTTTATACTTCTTCTCCTAGAAAGTCTAGCACCTCACAGCTTTAACTATACCACTAACTGATTCTATTATCTCTAAATTCTGTTGTCCCATCTGAACTCTGATCTCTGTTTCTGTTTAGAAAATTTTCTCCTAGATCTCACTATCATCTCATATTTCACTTATTCCCTTATTTCTCCTGTACTTATGGCATGTCTATGATGTGCCAAATACTGTACTAGACTCTGAAGATAAAGTGATGATCAAAATACACCATCTCTGATCTCAAAGTGTTGACAGGTAATGAACTTTAAAGTAAAATCTTCATCAAACAAAAACAAAATCATGCCATACTTCTTGTCTCCCAAATATGTTCTGTCCATCTCTTTTCCAACTCTCTACTTTCCCCTTTAACTTTTCATTCTTCTGATCATATATAACAAACACCCTCAAATTCAGCAGCTTAGACCAAGCATCTATTTCATAATATAGGTCTGCTCCTGAGTTGTAGCTCAACTGAGCTCATCTGGGATGAGCTGGGTTAGGCTGTACTTCAGATTGTGTTAAGGTCTGCCTCATGGGTTTTCATTCTTGGGCCCAAGGTGAAGGAATAACAGACACTGGGAGCATGTTCTTCTCAAGACAGAGGGAAGAAGTTTGAGAAGTATGGAGAGAAATTTGGCATGCCTCTTGGAGTCTCCATCTGGAACCAGTCACAAGGCCAAGTTCAGTGTCAATAAGATAAGAAAGGGACCCTCCCCATCTTGAGGTGAAGAAGAAGGAAGTGAATACTTGCTGAATAAACATTTAGTCTAATCCATATTCTTTTCCTTTATCATCGGTAACAACCAATCAGTCAATAAATCCTGTCCATTTCTGCTCCTATGACTCTCCTGTGTTTATTATTTCTTCAGCCTGTCAGTCATTAATGCTGCAGTTGTAGAATGAATCTTAATACTTCACATCCCTCTCTTTTCAAAACAAAAACTTCCACACTGCTCTCAGAGTGGCTGTACATCTTGCATTCTCATCACAAAAGTACAACCTCCAGTTGATGCATATCTTCACCAACAGTTGTAATGTCAGGTTTTTTGTTTGTTTCTTGTTGTTGTTTGTTTTTCAAGGTTTTCTTTTTTTTTGGAAATCTAAGAAAGGGATAGTAGGTCTCACTTTACTTTTAATTTACATTCCCCTAGGGACTGATAGAGAGTAATTTTATATACACTGATTTACTGCTGCATATACCCCTTGCAATTAAGTGTCTGTTGAAACTTTTTACTCATCTTTTGTTGAGTTGCTTGTTTTTTATTATTGAAGAAAGATTGTTAGATGATAGATAGATAGATATGCACTTCGCAAATACTTTCTCACAATCTGTGGCTTATCTTTTCATTCTCCTAGCAATGTTTTGCCCAGTACTATTTTTTTGCCAAGGTCATACTTATCAATATTTTTTTTTGGGATCTTGTTTTGATGTCATAGCTAAAAAAAATTCTTATAACCTAGAGTCACAAATTTTTTCCTGTTTTCTTCTAGAAGTTTTGTAGTTTAAGGTTTACATTTCATTTTATGATTACTAGAGTTAATCTTTGCATAAATTGAGAAATATTGGTAAAGATTCATTTTTTGCACATGAATGCCAATTATTTCTTCTTCTAATAAAACCTGTATGTTCCTGCCAAAATGAACATTCCTAACACCATGTTATTATGCCTTCCTTCTAGTTAGAACTTACCAGTCCTCCTCATTGTCTATCCCTAACAGATAGCACTTCTTAGCCTCCATTTCTTGGTACTGCACTCCTCACCCCACCACTTTATTCTCCACAACTTTATTCCCATTCCTCCCAGTGGAGCTGGTGAGTTAAAACAGGACTAGCACCATAAGGAGATAATGGAGGGGCCTGACAATGGGCCCCACTCTCCTATCTCTTAGAGTTGGTATATGATCCAGTATTGTCCTAATGGCCACAAGACTTGAAAGGTCTTGAGCTTTAGCAGACAGATGCTCAGCCTAAACACAAAATTCAGATGATGGAAGAGTCCTCTACTTTTCCTTTTGAGCCTAACGCTTTCCTCCTCTCTGGGTGCCCTCGCACTCCTGTCTCCATAGACTCTTAGGTTCTTTTGGCTCTCCTCTTCTATTCCTGATGCTTCCTTCTCCTTGCTGTCCTTCTCCTGCTCCTCCTTCTCCTCCTCTTTTTCTTCCCCTTCTCCTTCCTACTTTTGACTTCCATTCAGGCTTCCCTTAATGAAGCTGGAGCAGTGAGCTACATATTGGTGCTTATGAGGAACGAACGAAGGAGAAAACTTCTCCTTTGGCCAGACTTTGGAGTGAGCCATCTGTAAACAAACAAACTTAATGAAACAGATATAAAGTTCATTCAACACCAGGTTATTTTTATAAATCGAATTAAGTCTGACTCCCAGACCACATGTAATAAGATTTGAGAAATTTAATTAAAGCAGTTTAATTAGAATAGTGAAGAAGAAGGCAATGCAATGTAAGTTCACAGATTTTGAAAGTCTAGCTCGATTAAAGTACATCTGGAAATTAAGTCAAGGTGATTTTAAGATGCATTAGATGGCTGGATTCTGTTGGTCAACCAGACTCCAGCTTGTTGCTGGTTAAAAGACATATAAAGACAGAGGAGGGAAACCTTGATTCTCACCTGTACCTGAGTGCTTCTTCCTGAGCCCAGCTATTTAATGCCAGCAACCACAGGAAATGTAGTGTAGGAAAGGATAGCTTGCAATTTCCTTCCTATATTTGCATCTGGCTGATGAGTGGCAGGATTTTAAATTCAAGAAAAACGTCCCATTATCCTTCACTGTTGGACCATTGGTGAAACTTTCTCCTCCTCCACCTGGACCTCCCATTTGCCCTGAAATCTGAGCTCACCCTGTTATCATGTCCAACAAGGACCTGAACTGTTTACAGATTTGACGAATCACATGGTCAATATCTAGTTATTGTTAGAGTGAAATGATAACCTTTTCCTGATGGCATCTCTTTTCATCTACTATTGTAGTTAATTTGAAAACTCCTGCACATGTGAGCAACTGGACAGTCCCATACATGATCTTTGCAGGACTCTATCTGAGGGGACACTGTGTGATAAGACCCCTCCTTTCTCCCATTCTGTGGAAGAGTTTTGCTGCTGAGATGCCAGCAGACATGGATGTAAAATGTAATTCTTCTTTTTTATGGAGGAAAAAAGTCTAAGTAGATAAAGAGCTGACTCATAATTGTGATTTACTGTGGCTTTTTAATTTGAACATTTTAATTGCTTACTTTACAAACTGAGCTTTCAGAAAGTGAAATAATAAGATAAGACTTAAAACTTTAAATCTACCTTGAAAAGCTTTGCAATTTCTCTGAGATGGGGAAGCCATGTGCCCTTCTCTGTTTGATTATTTTTCCCACCTCCTCTTTGCATGTCCATATTCATCCTTTGTCTCCCTGAATATTTAAGAATATCCCACATAAAAAAATACTCCACTGATTTAATAAGTATAGCTGAAACCAAGTGCAAAGAGAAAAGTATGGGGAGCATGCCCGCCTGCTCCCAGGGTCATGCACTTCCTGTGACTCACCATTGCTTTCCAGCCCTTGAGCCTATTGTCCCTTCCACCAGCAACCCTCAGCGCTGTCTCCTGCCTGGCTGTCTCCTTCTCACCTTGAAGCTTCAACTCAAAGTTTGCCTCTTTGGGGAGGCCTTCTTGACAACCCTAGATGGTTCATCTCCCTCCCTGGGTTTTTCTCTTTTCCATTCTCTTTGTTTCCTGCCTTGGCTCACATCACAGTGTTTAATTGTCTTGTTTGCTTTCAGTTCCTTGATTACTTTTTGTTTGTTCCTGGTTTTCTTTTGGTCTGTCTCCTTGCTCCGACTGTGGGCTCCGAGGATAAGGACTAATCATGGTGATTGACTCTATAACTCCTTGTATGATGCCTGGTGCATAATAGGTCCTCAATAAACACCTGGTTATTGAATGAATAAATGAATGATTATCCTGACCAGAGAGGCCCAGTGGACCATGCTACTCTGAAAGCTCCTTGTTTTGATCTTGAATTCCATTCAAGGAGAACTGTAAGAAAGGCTTTTTTAAAAAGACCAGATTCAGAAGAAGTTATCTCAAGCAAAACTTTAGGACAGAGTGAAACAATCCCTGGATTATTTCCTAGATCTCAAGATAAATCAGTAGTCCAACAGACAGAGCACAAAGCTATCCATTTTTGTTAGCTACTCGCATGAAAAGACCCATAACCTACGCTCAGAAGACCCTGAAAACACAGGGCCAACCTTAGCAAGATGGAACACTGTTCCCAGCCCCAAGACAGAAAAGCTAATGCTCAGTGTTCTTGAGGTCAAGTCTCTGAAAAAGTGCCAAAGACAATTATTTTCCTCCTACTGAACATGTCTAAAAAAAAAAAATCTTGAATTTCTTAAAGGCACACATTACAAGAATTCTCTTTATATCCCTATCAAAATCCTGGGCTTAACAGTATAGGTACAGTAAAATTTGGATATTATAAAAGTGTATGATTCCTTAATTTTATCTGTACTCCATCACAGAAAGGAAACTTTTTTTAAAATTAATTTTTATTGGTGCATGTTTGGCACACATAATGATCACATTCATCATTAGAAATTTTTTTTTTTTTTCAGCACCGGGGATTGAACTCATGACCTTATGCTTGTCAGGCAGGCACTTAGACCGCTGAGCTAGATCCCCGGCCCATCATTAGGAATTTTTACCTGTACATAATGTATCTTAATTCTTCTTTTTTCCCATTTCCCTCTCTTGCCCTCCCTATTTACAAAAGCTTGGTTTCTATTTTTTTCTTTCTGGTTTTTTTTATCCCTATGCCCTTCCTTCTCTTTCCATTTCACGTTCTTCCCTCCCTTTCCAGAATTTGTTGTTAGTTGATTTTCCTGAGGATAGCCATTCTTTCTGGAGTGGGATGGAATCTTAGTGTTGTTTTAAATTGCATTTCTCAAATGATCAATGATGCTGAACATTTTTCATATATTTATTTGCAGTTTGTTCTTCTTCGTCTGAGAAGTGTCTATTCATTTCAGATGCTCATTTTTGGACTGGGTCTTTAAATTTGGGGATCTGAGTATTTTTAGTTCTTTATATATTCTGGGTATTAGTCTTTTGTCTGAGGAGTAGCCAAAGAGTATAAGTATAAAAAATGTTTTTCCATTCTGTGGGTTGTCTCTTCACTCTGATGATAGTTTCTTTCACCATGAAAAAGCTTTTTAATTTGATGTGATCCTAGTTATTGATTCTTTGTAATATTTCCTGTGTGATCAGAGTTTTGTTCATAAAGTCTTTGCCTACAGCTGTGTGTTCAAGAGTTTTACCTGTTCTACCTCTGAAAGGAAGTTAGGTAATGTATACAAAGACCAAGGGCTGAGTAATCTTTCTTTTGTTTATGGAGTCAGCTTAACAGTTACAAAGAACCCATCTCAAATGGGCACCTGGGAATGACCCTTTGTCTGTGGTCTCACCGCATTTCCTTTTATTCTCTCCATGGTCCATTCTGTCTTTTGTCTTCCTTGGCCTCTCCATGCCTTATCCTGGGAAATAATACTCATTCTTCATCATGTGCTACAGGAATAGGTGTTTAGTTCTCTAAATATTTCAGAAAACAATATTTTTAAAAGATTTTAAGATTGGATTCAACTGTACCTAGCACAAACTTTGATAGTGGCTTAAATAAGAAAGATGTTTATTTCTTTCTCTTCTAAAGAAGTTGAAGGAAGGGGGTCCACGGCTGAGAGGGCAGCACCACATTATGAAGGGCCATGTTGCTTTCAATCTCTCTGCTCCACCAACCTTTTACTTCTATCTCTGTTGTTGTTTGAATGTGTCCCAATGTTTACATGTTGGAAACTTAATTCTCAATGCCACAGCATTTCCAGGTGATGCTTCAGCTGCTAGTTTGAAGACCAGACTTGTAGCACTTTGAGAACCACTAACATCATCTTCTCAGCAAGACGAACTGTTTTCCTTCAAATATTGATCTTCTACTTATTTTACTCAATGTATTATTTTATTAACAAAAACCTCCAGTCTGTTTACCAAAGAGATCTTTGCCATCAGAATTGAGAAGAAAGAGAAGCAAGATAACAGAGAAATGAAATCAAGTTTTACCATATCTCTCGGGACTGGAAATCTGCTCTTAAGCACCATTTGTGAACTGGAACATCTAAAGTAGAGTTGGGAAACACACTGAGAGGCACTGAGTTTTAGAAGCATGAAATGTTGGTGTTTAGCAAATGAAACAAGAGTGATAACTAGATACTAAAACATAATCAACAGGAGGCTTAGAGGATAGGGGAACTTCCAAAGACCATGTAACTCTTTTTCCCCTGACACTGATGAAGCAGGATAATTAGGTGGGCGGGTGCTAAGCAGGAAGATGGCGTTACACACCACAGAAGACAAGAGTACGAAAAAAAATCAAGGTCCATGAACTTGCAAGCAACACCGACCAGCCTGGAGTCAAGATTCACAGCCTCAGGATCAGTTGTCTGTTCCCTGAATGCTCAATTGAGTGGTATTCTGCCCCTACTGCTAGCCCACTTCTCCTAGTTTTCTGTTTTTCAAGATTTTGCTGACTGAAAAGAGGAAAAGTGAAGCATTTTTTGTCTACACTTCAGCCTAAAGAAGTAAAGATCTACAAATCCTTGGAGACTAAGTGTGGAAGGAAGAGTGAAAAGTTTAAGAATCCCAAGGGAGAAGTGAAAACTCTGGCCAAGAGAGTCAGAAGTCACTCGTACAGAAGGATTTGCCCCTTCTGAGTTGTTTACCACACAAGTTCTTTTTCTTGCCTTTTGGGGAATTTTGGGATTTACTTTATGCTGTCATTCCCACACAAACTATTTGCCTGATGGAGTCTGACTTGAAAATCATACTCTGTAGATCAAAGTTCTGTGTGTGTGTGGTGTATGTGTGTTCATGTATTTCTCCAAAATTGTTCATTATCAGAAATGGAAGGTGACACGGATCCCTGTACTTTCTTTTTGTCTGTAGGATTCAGAGTGCAGAAGGCATTGAGTAGCACTTTTAAGTTCAATATACTTGAAAAAGTCTACATGGAAAAATAGAAACTCAAATTCATTTAAAGCTCATTTTAATCGAGTTGCGGTGTAATGTAGAACTTGCCCTTCTGCTAGCCACATAATTAGGGAGGCATTTAAAAAAAGGAATCATAGGCTGGTGTGGTGATCCACTCCAGTAATCCCAGCACTCTGGGAGGAAGGAGGGTCCAAGTTCAAGACCAGCCTGGGCAACTTGGTGACTTAATGAGACCCTGGGTCCAAATAAAAAACAAACAAACAAACAAAGAGGCTGGGGAAATAGCCCTAGCCTTGTTGTCTACAATCCCATGTACCACCACCATCACCAAAAACAGTAATCTTGCAGGACTCACCAACAGCTATGAAAGTAAATAATGTTAGTGTGCAATAGTCTTTTGTTGGATCAGAATTTTCACTCGTGGACACAGAAGCTGAGGTTTGGGTCAGGGAAATGACAATCACTAGTGGCGATTTTGCAATGTGTGCATTCTGCTGTTCCCACATTTATAGCCATATCGTTTTATCATACTTCTCTACAAGCATTGTGTAAATCTTTGCACCATTCTGAAATTTCTTAAATATTTTGGTAAGTTGAGTCATTATTTATCATTAATTAAAGCAATGCTAACTTCGTTTCAGACATTGAGCTGGGGTTTAGGTAAGGAGAAAAATTGATGCAACCACCACTTTGGCTTCAAGGATTCTCAATCTAGAAGGAGGACTAAGATGGACCCAATAGCTGCCATTTTGAGTAAAAATGTCCCCTGCTATGGAAATGCAGAGATAAAGCCATGGGGATGCTGACGAGAATGCTTCTCAGTGGAAAGAGGGATCCATAGAGGAGGTGGCTTTGGAGTTCCTGGAGAGAGTGACCATGAGTAGAGTAAAGCAGGAAGGAGGCCACCCACAAGGAGGGAACAAAATCAAGACCTGATGTGACTGTGTTCATGAAAGAAGCAGAATGTTCCACCTCACTGGAGAATACCAGCTGCAAAGGGGATTATACAACAGCAACACCCTACTACCCTGCACCCATTAGCAAATCTCTTAAAATATAGAACCATTTTGTTAAGGCTGCCATAAAAAAACACCACAAACTGGATAGCTTCAACAGACGACATCTATTTTCCATAGTTGTGAGGCTAGAAATCTAAAGTAACTCTCTCTCTCTCTCTCTCTCTCTCTCTCTCTCTCTCTCTCTCTCTCTCTCTGGATTTCTCTTCTTCTTAGTTGAGGGCACCAGTCCTATTGGGTTAGAGCCCCACCCATGTGCCCTCACTTAACCTTATTGCCTCTTTAAAGACCCTGTCTCTAAATGTGATTAGGTTTTGAGATACTGGGGGCTAGGATTTTAACACATGAATTTAAGGGAGATTATAAATCAATCCATAATAGACCACTACTCTTTATAAACCGCATATTCTTAGTTTAAGA
>RJWT010040304.1:0-12543 GCA_004365215.1 Cuniculus paca
CAGGTGGTTGTCACAAAATTGTGCACTTCTGAGCTACATCTCCAGTCTTCCTGTGCTCTCCTGATCAAGCCTGTGTCTTTTCATGTAGCTCCGTGTGACATGACTTGTACCCTCCTTTGGAGGCTGTGAGAAAACATACAATCTGTCATCATAATCTTCTGATATGTTGGATTCACCAAATCTGAGTAATATTAAAGCTTAGATTGAAAAAAAAAACCCACCAAAAACACATGGTTGGAAGAACCCACCCCATTTCCAAGGTAAGAAAATGTTTCTTATTCCTTTTTTTGAGTTATTTCACCCATGTGCAATGATTCAAGAAAGGTAAGATAGGGCTTCCTGTTACAGCAAGGACATTCTACAAGTTTTAACCTACAAGGTAAGATTTGGTGGTATACCATGAGGCACTTTAATTTTAAATTTCCTCCTGTTTATTAAGAACAGCGTTAGACTTGGGATTGGAGACCACCCGACCCTGTGTCCATCTGTCTCTGTGAACTTTTATGAGAACCAAACTGTTGAAGTGCTATTTTCTGTTTCTGTTGAATTACACTGTCTAATTTATTTAAGTCTATTTCTTTAGGCTTTATGATTTTGCTTTATGTCTCATGCTTAGAAGGAAGGACATTGGTATGTTTCAGTTGGAAACAGAGACAAAAAAATATAATATTTATCTTCGCTAATAGAAAACAATTGACAGTGGCTGGAGTTGGTACTTCTAGAACATTCTTAAATCAAGTGCCTGCTCTTGCCAATTCCTAACGGAACACCAGTAGAAGCAAGACTTTCCCTTAAGTCTTGTCTCATACTATAGATAACAAATACAGAAGCTCCCAGACTAACTGATTTGTTTCCAGCTGCTGTAGGTCACTCTGTGTGTTACTTTTCTAGAGCCTCCAGCGCAAAGCAGTGCTTGGTGTCTTAAAACACAAGCCCTATTTCTGTCACATTCACAGGTACTGAGGGTTTGCTAGGTCTTCATCTTTTGTAGTAGACTCAATTCAACCTGTAGTAGCCTACTTGCTGTAACCATGATGATCTGTCTGGAATATTGTTGTTTTTCTCCATGTTATTGTAATGGAGAACACAAGGAAATGACTTGGAGGGATTCGTATCAAGGGTTCACAAAAAGAGGAAGAGTTAAAGTGTCTGCTGGTAGCTAAGCTATATATCAGGAGTTTGTGAAGAGAGGTGCAAAGTCAACCCAAGAGATAAAGAAGATCCTAACCCAAGATCTCAGCCCTCATCTAACTGTGACTTGATCAATGTTGTGTGATTTGGGGAGAGAGAGAGGGAGAGAGAGAGAGAGAGAGAAAGAGAGAGAGAAAGAGAGAGAGAAAGACAGAGAGGTAGAGAAAGAGAGAGAGAGAGAAAAGAGAGAACAGAGGCTAGTGAAGGGATATTTACACATCCATGTGGTGTAGGTCCCAGATCTCTTGTCCCCAGAAGCTGGGTACTGGATGATCAAGATCTGGATGACCCTGGTTTATGTTATTACTTCCTTCACAGTTATGTGACTTTGGACAACTTACTTAACCTCTTTTGGTGTCAGATTCCTTGTGAGAATTTTCAGATCTCCCTTTGTTTGCTTGTGTGAAGCACTTAGTAAAGGGCCTGGCAAACAAATACTACTAAATGGTAACTATTACAGTGACCCTCACAGTCAGTGTGTTAGGACACTCAAGTGCAAGTAGTAGAACCAACTTTGTCGAAAGGCAGAATGTAATATGTATTTCTGTGACTATAATGTGGAAAGGGCACCAGCTAGGAATCAGGGTCATAAATGTCGCCAGGAAAATTGCATTTCTGAGGGACATTATTTATAAAGTTTTGTTGTGTGGGTGGGTAAAACTAAGTTCAGTACTTCCCAAATCTTTCTCCTCTATCTGGGTCAATTGTATCCTTCTCTCTGCATCTAACCACTTATTTCTCTAAGTAAAAAAGGAGAAAGAAAAATGAATATTACTCTCTTCACAAAAATAGCTATGGTACACACAACTTTATTACCAAAAAAGTTAAAATACTCTCACGAAGTTTTACTTTCTCAGCACCACACACCAAAATTCTCTCTCTCTCTCTCTCTCTCTCTATATATATATATATATTTGCTATTTGAGTAGCCAATTTATCATTGCATTCTGAACCTTTCAGTCATGTCTTCTGCTATTCTCATGGGTCCTGAAAATGGAATCCAGTGATCTTTTTCTCTTTGTTTTTTGTTTCTTTTCATACATAGGGGTTTGTTTTGGATTATTAAAAAAGTTCATGTGGTAGGACATTTCTACTGGAAAGATGAGAAAAGATAAACTACACCAAGACTTTTCCACTTCCAATTTTGTTGCTACTTATTTTGTCTTCACTCAATATCATTTCTTGCTCTTGGTGAGAAATGGAGTTCATAATAAATATAGTCTCATGGGAAACTGATATAACTTTATCAAGCCCAAACCAGCCAACACAGTCAACCTCTAAGTTACTGTATGGAAAGCTTTCTTAACTTTGGCTTTCATTGCCTTTTGGCATCTTGTTTGCTATTTCTGGAGGATGTAAACTACTCCATTCTAATTAGCAACCTGGAAAAAGATGTGACTACTACAGTAATTTTATTTCTTGAGAACATTTTTGTGCATATTTGTGCAGCATATGAAATATTACAAACATAAATATACTTTATACTGAGAAACATATTTCTGAATGTAGGTATGAATGCAAGCTTAGTTGTGTTTGCAGGTCAACAAAATGAAAAGCTCTTTACTCTGTTATGGTTGATACATTGTGTCAAGTTGAGAAGTTTAGAAATTTAACTAGGAGACTCAGCAGGGAGCCAGGATCCTTACTTTGTAAATATCCTGAGCCTGTGCAAGAGGAGGCCACAAGATGCTGTGACTGCTACACCCACCCTGGGGCAGAGGGGTGGTAGCCCGCTTGCAATATACAGGAGGAAAAGAGACTTTCTCTCCTTCCTTTTGCTCTTGTTTCTTTGCTGTCTTCTGCTGCCTTGAAGTGTTGCCCCAGTGCCACATCACCCTGCCTTATAGTTAGCAGATTATGGACTGAAACCTCGACAAACTGTGAGCTAAATAAACCTTTCCTTCCTTAATTTTGGGTGTTGGGTATTTTGTCCCAGCAGCGAGAGAAAAGTAACCAGCACACTCTGATAGTACCTAAAAAATCATGTTATTGCTGTCTTAATTTTTAGGAGCTTCGGTTTATTCTGGGATTTAGTGGTCTTAATTCATATGGGATATAATGAGATATCCCTGCATAAGTTTTGCTTAGAGCTTCAGGAATTAGTCACTTCTGGCTGTTGATGTCAAATGAAAAGACAAATCTGTGCTTAGGAAGGACAGATTTTATTCAAAAGGATTATTGCAAAGGGGAGAGGCTCCTGCAATAGAGAACGCGCTTCTTTGGACCTGCAGGTGGTTCAGAAGTTAAGCAGAAGAGAAGAGTCAACAAACTGGAAAGAACCAGCTTGGGAAGTGGAAAGAATAGATCAGAGAATATTTCACCTAGATGCTGGCTTGTACTTGGAGCACTGAGTGCTGCTCAGGCTGAGGGAGCCAAGTTTGGGAGCTGGGGTAGGGGAGAAGCTTGTCCAAAATTTGGTTAAGAAGCATTTTGTTCTGATTGATCTATGGAACAAGCAGGCCAGTGAATCTTTTTTGAGGACAGAAATGGGACTTGGAAGAAGTACAAATGCCTAATCAATGGATAGAAAAATGTTCAACATCACTGGCTATTACAAAGAAATGCAATGAAAACAACACTGAGATTCCATCTTATTCCAGAAAGGATGACCATCATCAAGGACCCAAAAAAACAACGAATGCTGTTGTTGGGGGAAAAAGGGATCTTTCTATATTTTAGGTGGGAATGTAAACTAGTATAACCACTATGGAAATCAGTATGCAAATACCTTACAAAACTAGACCTAGAAATTCCCATTGATCCAACTATGTCCATTCTAGGTATCTTCCCCAAAGAGTTAAAGAAATATTGCATACCCATGTTGATGGCAGCACAATTGATAATATTACAGAGATACATTGCATAACCATGTTGATGGCAGCACAATTGATAATATCTAAATCTTGGAAGTGACCTGTATGTCCATCAAGCGATAAATCAATAAAGAAAATGTGATATTTACCCACAATGGAGTACTGCTCTGCCATAAAGAAAGCTAAACTTGAGTCATTTGTAGGAAAATGGCTGCAGCTTGACACCATCATGTTAAGTGAAATAAATCAGACACAGGCAAGCTTAAATATTCCATGTTTTCTCTTACTTGAGAAACTCAAAATATAAATAAAGAGAAAAATAGAAGATAGATAATAAAAAATAAGGAGAAAGATCTTTTGCAAAAGGGAAAGTCATCAAGAGATGGAGGAGGGTGTGGGGAGGGGAAGAGGAGGAAAATAGAATAAAGATGTGCTATGTACATGCACCAACTCCCCACAAAGAATGTAATTGTTATGTACTGCAAACATGGGCTAATAAAAAATAAAAATGAAAAAGATGGACTGGGTGGTCTGTGTCTAGTATTGTCATAGGTAGAGAGGAAAGAACCCCAGAGTGTTAGCTAAGACCCATGGGGAAGGAGGGTTCTTTGCAGCCACTGTTTCCCAGATCACAAGAGAGCCAGGGCATTTCTCAGCCATCTCTGCTTTTGTGGGATCACCAGGCCCAGGTAAAATTTAACCTTGTCGATGGTTATGCAGATAAGAGAACAGGAATATCTCTTACACACATTGGGATGTCAAATCATGGTCTAAAGTACCTGGAGAAGGTGGGATCGCATTATCTGGGGCAGACTGATGACATCGTGTCTTGGAGACACCAAGAGAAGCAAGGCTGTTTCTGACAGAGAAGCCACAGGAAGTGGTCATGCTTGAGAAAGGAGTTTATTGAGGAAGAAAACCACCTTGGAAAGAGAAAACCTGCTTTTGAAACCTAAGGAGGAAGCAGATGAAAACCTTCTGTTATGTACTAAATAAGAACAAAATCACATGTAATATGCAATCTCAACAGAGAATTATTGGTGGGGCTTAGATGGGGAATAGGCAGGGATCCAAACTTGAGAACAGGTATCATAGAAGACAGGTGTATTCTCATGTTAATTTGTTCTGTGTTTAGTATTATTTATTGACACTGTTCAATTCAGCTCTGCACTTGAGTACTTACAAGTAAATACTTTCATGTGTACTATAATGATAATGTTTGTACATGTGTTTCTAGTTAAACCCTGAAAACCTTCCCCGTCTTGGCTTTTGTTTGTTTGTTTGTTTGTTTGTTTGCTTTTGTTTTTGTGATGCTGGGAATGAACCCAGGTAGAACACATACTAGGCATCCCTAGCATGTCTTGTCTTTGTGATATCATAAAAGCTAGTAAGAATTCCTCTTGCAACTTGTAAAATGACAAGATAATTGAGAGGAAAAGAAGGATTTTTGTCTTCTTTGGGTTTGTGTTTTCTCTAACCAGTGACAAGAACAACAAACCAAATTTAGGTCTGCTTCTATCATTTGTATCTTTGGATCTGTGCCTCCAATATCAAAGATTTAAAGTAACTGTCATTTGCATACAGATTGCAAAGGCAACTTGACATAACCCTTTAGATGTATGTGTACTGCACATACTGTATGCTTATGCAATTAAATAAGAAACTATAAGAAAGACTTTAGTCTTTGTGTGCACTTAAAAACAAAGGTAATAAAAATTTTAGCCCATTTTTTGTATTTACATGCAGCACAGAACAATTTTTATGTACAAGATTTTGGTAGAGTTAGATGGGACCTTTATTCTGGAGTCTCTATGTGACTGTAGATGTTTTCTCCTTTTTTCTTTTTTCTTTTTTTTTCTGCCTGGTTTGTTGAATCTTTCATATCCCTTAGCTTCAGTATACATGAATTGATGACTGAATAAATTAAGGATAAGCATACTGTTCTGTTCTCCTAAAACCTGTATTTATTGCTGTGATTTATCTGACAATTTACATAAAGTGCTAGTTAGTACAGCTGAAATTATTAATTCTTCAGAGAATGAGATGTTCAACTGTTTCCACAGCTCCAGGCAATTTCTTCGCATTGACATGCAGGATTACAAAGACCACAACTTGCTTTTTTGAATTAAAATGCATCATTGATGCTAATTTTAAGGAAGTCTCTATATTGTACTCCCATTTAACCAAACATCACATTTCCTCATTAAAATATCAGCATCCATAATGAAGTACTTTGCTTTATAATTTAAAATGTCCCACTATGTTGGATGCACATTTGAACATTTAAATGTAATTCTGCTAATGTACTGATTAATTTATGTTATTCTCTTCCACTCACGTGGCAGATTTTAATTGCAATTAGTTAGTTGCTGCCGGGTCTCAGCATGCCGAGGGCTGGAGGGAAGTCTTGATCAATGTGGAACAATTACCAGGACTTTTGAGCAGGGACAGCTTTAGATGGAGAGAGAGGTCCCATCAAAGTTGTGGCTCTTAATTCTTCTGGTAATAGCTATGCTTGGGGGGCCAGCATTTGCACTGAGGAAAAAGCCAAATAGATGGGAATTATCTGAGCACTATAGTACAATTAAGCTGTCACAACAACTTTGGGGGCTGATCTTTTGTACTCTTTCCATGTCTGTCCCGGCTGCTTGGGGGCTGATGCAGTGGGTACATGTTCTCCCCAGCGTCTTGAGCTTTTGATGTGTGTGATGTACAGCTGTAACAAAGCATGGGGTACAACACCCGCCTTTCACTCAATGCTGTTGAGCTACAAATTCACGTAATTAATTTTAAAAAGCCATTACTTTGATCTTTATAATATACCCAGGATTCAAATGGAAAACCTCATGGGGAATTTTCTCAGGAGGATGATGATAGGGCCAAAATGCAATTTCATTAGGGTCTACTACTCATCCATAAATGAGGCTCCCAACCCCCTGAACCCCATCCTTTATTTCAGTGGTTGCTATTACTAGCTGCACTGCTCTATTATGTAGAGAATCTGCTTGCTTCCCCAGCAAACAAATTGCCCTTGTTCAATGAGCTATTTGTAATGTTATGCTAAGCTTTGCCATACACTGTTATAATTTCATTTAAAGTACTTTTAGTTCTTAAACTGGTTATATTACCTTAACTATAGGGCACTGCACTGGTGTTTTGAAATGAGATGAAAACACAATTCATGCCGTGTTCATTATTACAGAGGTAGAGGAGGGGCTCCAGGCCCCTTGAACCTGGGTTCTAGTCTTAGTTTTCTCACCTCAAACACCCCTTGATCTTAGCTCTTGCATGGGGATGGCGACTAATGATTCCCAGTGCAGGCTTATTTTGTGGGTCACATCACACACACAGATAAAAGAGTTCTGAGGTGCTGAGATGCAGCACGAATGTAAAGCTCTATGTTCTAGAAGTCTTCATTTACCTTGAGATTTTACCGTCGGGATGACTCAAAATTCAGATAGAAACATTTCCCAGAAAAATGGAAACTAAAACAGCGAGTCTCCCTCTTTAAGGAGGTTTTTTCCCCTAAGAATCCTAATAAACAGTACAGTTAAACAGTAAGTGTTAACTGTGGTAAATAGTAGAGTTTGCAGAAGAGATTATGGAAGCTAAAGCTACCCTTTGTTCCATAAAAATGCATAAAGATTATAGACAATCTCCAAATCTCAGGGGTCTTAACATCAAAGTTTATTTCTGGGCTGGGGATTTTGCTCAGCGGCCTAAGCGCCTGCCTGGCAAGCACGAGGTCATGAGTTCAATTCCCGGTACCAAAAAAATAAAAGTTTATTTCTAGTTCATGATGTATGTCCAGGAGGCTTAGCTGATTGTGTGATTGTGGTCACATGGGGAGATAGGCTAAGGAAGGTCCTATGACTTTTTCCCCCTTCCTTTTAAATTGTGGTACAATATAGATTCCATTAAGATTTACCATCTTAATCATTTTTAAGCATGCAGCTCGGTGACATTAGCACATTCACATTGTACAGGAACAGGGATGTTGGGATACTTGTGCATGTCTTTGACTGCTTCCTTTCAGAAATGAGGCAAGAAACCTCTGCCTACCTTTCATTGATCCAGGTGAGAAGCGGGAAGTGTGGGTCTCCAGGTTGCTGAAGAAGGAAGTGGACATGTTTGAACAACAAGACAAAGGACTATGAAAAGCTACACCTCTCCTCTGTAGAATTACAACAGAACAAAACAAAATAACAACACAAAAACAAAGAGCCACTGCCACAAAATATGTCCTCAGCTGACTAGCTCCCAAGACCTTGCAGGGTGGCAGAGCACATGAAAAGTTGGAGGCTGAACTGGAGACAGAAGCCAGGTAGCTGGAGCTTGAGTTCTGCCTGTCCCGGAGCAGTTGAACATCCACACACCTCACATTGCTCCTTTGCAAAGCTAGAGTACAGATGGACTGACCTGGGATTTCCGGGGAGACAGGAACCTTGCAAAGGGCTCTAGGCCACACCAGGTATCAGGGCAGGAGAGAGAGGGAGCCCTCATCACACCCATCAGTCCAACAGAAAGAGGGCCCAGAAACAACACTGACTTCACTTAAGGAAAATAAAAAGAGTTGCACACTTCATGGACACATGTGCACTGAGAGTCACACTACTTTACCAACCAATGACATCAGCTCTTCAGTTGAATGTCCACTCTCCACCAACATGTCGAGGATGAGGACAGACTGAAGGTCAAGGAAAGAGTATCTCAAGTTAACAGCATGTGTTGCTCCATTGTTCCAGTCACTTTCCGGTTGCTGGGATACAATACAGACTTCCACAACTTAAAGGAGGAGAGGCTTCAGGCCAGGTGGACAGCTCCGAGGCAGAAACAGCATGGTGGAAGGGCCTTGGAGGGGAAAGTTGCTCACATTATGGTGGTCAGGAAGTGCAGGGAGGAGGTGGGGAAGGAGCTAAACTCTTCTGGGACACGCCCCAGTGAAACCCCTCCTCTGACTGCACCGCACTTCTTAACAGCGCATCAGTTATGAGCCCCTCAGTCTACCAGTGAGTATGGTGTCCCATGATCCAATCCCCTTTCAAACACGCTTTCCCTCTGGGGTACAATACAGATCTAAACCACAACAACCATGAGTTTTATATCTCATGTGGTTGGCTATTGCATGTGACAATTTGCTTCTCGACCCTCTGTTTCTTGCTGGCATGCTTAATAGCCTTTCCTTGGTTGTCTTTTGTCCATAGTCTGAAGTCTTAGTTTGGTTTATTTCATTATAGCCACTTCCTCCTTATTATCTTATAGTCCTATGGGTTAGAAGTCTGATGTGGCTTAAGCGCAAGGTGACGGCAGGGCTGTGCTCCTTCCATAGGCTCTGGGGGAGAACAGTCTTCCTTTCCTTTTCCAGCATCTATAGAGGCTGCCCAGCCTCCTTTGCCCAGGCTGCTTCCTCCTTGTTCAAAGCCAATGATTTTGCACCTGTTGTCCACCCTCCTTTTGTTGTCAAGTCTTTCTCTCTGACTCTCTTCCTCTCTTTTCTACTTTTAAGGACTCCTGAGATTACATTGGGTCCATCCAGGTAATCCAGAATAATCTGAATCCATTACAAAGTCTCTATGGCAACCACAGCTGCAGAGTCCCTTTTGCCATGTAACCTGACACATACATACTCAGCTTCTGGGGATGCCTGATGTCCTTCTGCCTTCTCTTCCACAAGCGCTGGTAGTAGCCAAGAGCCTGTGCCCTGTGCCCATGGCTATATCACCTTGTATCATCCCTTGAGGAGGCCCCTGATGTGTATTTATAGAGCAGGTGAAGAAATCAATGCTGAAGGTGGGGATTTAGCTCAGTGGCCTAAGCGCCTGTCTGGTAAGTGTGAGGTTGTGAGTTCGATTCCCAGTGCTGAAAAAAAAAAAAAAATCAAGGCTGAGAAAATGACCTCTAAGAAGCTGATGCAAATTTTTGACCTGCCTTTCATGGTGCAGAGAACATGGATTTTGAAACAGGATGAATGATGTGTGAATTTTTCTTCACATCCTCCTTAGCCAGGTGATACTTGGCATCTCCATTTTTCTTGCACCCATTTCGTGCCTGTCTCATGGTGTGGGCCATGTGGCCCTCATAAATAGGGCAGTTCTGATTCAGCACAGTTTAGATGCATCTCCAATTAAACAAACAACAAGAAAACCCCAAATAAAACAAAATAATAATAAACTCTAAATCCCTCTAGTGTGTTGGATATTTTGATGGACAGAACATAGGATTTGGGGTAAGGATAATTTGAGTTTGAATCCTGACTTGTATCGTGGAGCAGACTCACTTTGTTACATGGATACATTTTCTTTGGTTACCGTATTTATCAAGTTCCGTTTTCTTCTGTTCATTCATTAAACACATATTCAGCAGCAAACTGAGACCTGGTAGATATGAAGATAGGGCCTGGCTTTTGTCCCCATTTTCTAGGGAGATGGGATCATCTACTGCTCACCATGGCTGCACCCCTCGCATTTTTAAGATCAGCATCATGACCAGAAAAGGCTGCATCCCAGTTAACTTTATTCTTTTTTGACTACACACTTCTGGAACTTTCCCTGCTGCTTCTCATGCATGCTCTCTTTATTCTCATTTGCAAGATCATTACTCTCCCCCTGCTCCTAGCAGCTGGCCCATTTCATTATATCCTGTCGAGTCTACCTCCTAAATGCCCCTCCTATCTTCCTTTCCATCCCACTGTCTTAGGTTGTCATCATTTCTTAAGTGGACACAAATCCTCCTACTGTAGTTTTCTGCCTCTAGTCTTGTCCTTGTAGTCCTTAACTCATACCCGAGGCTGTCTTAATAAAAATCCCATCAGTCTACCTAAAAGATAGTGGTGATGGGGATCCTTTGTGGGTTGAGAGGGTCAATTGGGCATCACGTTCCCCCTCTCTTGTCCCTGATATTTGGCCTCTCCTTGGGGATGGCATCAATTGGGGCTGCTAACTCTACTTAGCTTTTCTAGCTTAATTTCCCCCATTGCCTCTTTGAGACACAGACCTTTTGTTTAATGTTCCTTCTCACTGCTGAGACCAGCACATAAGCACTTATGCCTTTCACTCTGTATGGGAGAAACAGGGAAGGACAATGCAAGGAGGCTCTGGGGTACTCCCTGCTCACACCATGGCAGCAGAGGGGCACTTGCCCTCTTCCTGCTGCATGCTCCTTCTCTCTGCTCTCATGGCAAACCTCTGAGCCATCAGGTTCTGTCCTTGAATTTTAGTCTTCCCAGGAAGTCTGCTACTGGGGCTCTATTCTTTGGGGGCAACCACATCCTTTGCCTAGAATGATGTCACTCAGACCTGAGGTCTCAGCCCACATCCCCAAAACATAGTTCAACTTCATGACAAGAGCAGCATCGACAGTAGCAGGGGTGTTGTTTCTTCACTATTCCTAAGGAGCAAATCCAGTCAGGTCAGTCTAGGACCCACCAATACTTTTCCTGTTGCTTTCTGAATAGAGCCTAAACTCCTTGACCATGAACTGCCCATCTTTTTCCTCTTCCTCATGCCTTTCTTTCTTCCTCTTTTTCCTCCTCCTTGTTCTCATCCTCCTCTTCCTCCTCTTCCTTCTTTCTGTTTGAGACAGACTGGCCATGAACTCACTGTGTAACCCAGGCTGAGCTTGATTTCCTCCTGTGTCAGCCTTTTGAGTGCTAGAATTGCAGGTGCCCACTACCACACCTAGATAATGACTTTGATGTTTCTAAAGGGCTTTTCAACACATCATCTATTCTCTAGCCACGCTGAAATGCTTGGTATTCCTGCCTCTGTGGCTTGCCTTCCCTCTGCCTGGAATTCTTCCCGCCCAGCAAACTCTTATTTATTCCTCAAGTTGTAGTACAGTGTCTCCTGCATCCTCTACAAATCTGTCCCCACCCTTCTTCCCTCCATCTCTTCAAAGGGAAAAGCATTTCCTTTTCTCTAGTCCCTTGTCTCTGTATATCTTTGTAGGGGAAAAGAGTACCTTTCCTCTACTGGTTCAGATCCTGGGGACTGTGAATTATACTGACAAAAGACAGGTTAATGGGAGAAAGGCCTGTGTTTCTTTATTGATGTTAATATTTTTATGTGCACAGGGACTTCACAGGAAGTGTGAGAGCCCAAAGAAGTAGTTAGATTGGAACCTTATATATCATTTTAACAAAGGGTCATAAACTGTGGAGAAGTAACTAGACAAAGGAAAAGGGGTTAAAGCTTCTGGGGGTGGTAAATTGTGGAAGATAAATATATGGTGAAACTAATGGAAAATACAAGCTATTTTAGTAAGGTTTGTTTCTGCAGACTCATCTTGATGCCGGCTTTTCATCTTTATGACTGTAAAACTCCTGTGGAGAACAGGATTTGTGGCAGTCCTCATTTCTGCTTTTAGTCAGCTAAGGAAATCTTTGAGAAGGTTCTTTCTTCACGTGTTGATTTTCAGTTGCTTTCAGCTTGAGATAATCCAATGGCAAAGTGGCGTATATTTGAGGGTTTAATATAGCTCTTTAATATAGGTGATGTCATGTTATTTTGATAGTCTGCTTGTCTGGTCTGAGAGACCATTG
>RJWT010040305.1:0-12518 GCA_004365215.1 Cuniculus paca
TTATTAAAGAATCAACATTAAAATGCTGCTATTGGTATCTTGGTACAGTATTCCTGATTATCAATTTTCTTTCCTGCATTATTTCTGAATATTTCATCCCACTCTCATGGTCTGTAAGTTTTCTGCTGAAAACTCAGTTATAAAAAGAATTGGAACCTCCTTCTGTGCTTTTTTCTTTTCTCTTAAAATATTGAGAATATTCATTAGCTTTCTTCTTTGAGATCTTGATTATATTTTGGTATCAACAAAGTTGAGTTTAAAAAAATGTGACCTTCATGTTTCTGGATACATATCACTCTAGGTTTGGAAAGTTTTATTACTTCTTTGAATAAAATTTCTACCCCTTTGAAATTCTCAACTCCTTCTTGAATCCAAATAACCTATTTAGTCTTTTTAATTTGGTCCAAAAGTTAGTATAAATTTTCTTCATTACTCTTCACACTTTTTCTTTTCTTCCATCTTTAACTATTGTCAATAACCTGTTTTCCAGTTCATTAATTCTTGTCTATTTGTGATCTCTCTTGCTATTGATGCCTTATATTGCATTTATAATTTCATCTAGTGTGCTTTTTACATTAAGGATTTCTGTTTAATTTTTATATTTTTAAATTGCTTCCAAACTGTTTCCCTATTAGATTGCTAAACAAGTTCTCCAAGTTTTCCTGAAGATTGTTGTTTCCTTAAAATGAGTTTTCTAATTCTCCATCCAAGAATCTGCCCATACTGACTACTAACTGGCCATTTTTGTGCACTGTATTTTGACAATTAGGTAAGATTATGGCTTCCTAAAAGTTCCTAAAGTTCACTGTTAAGTGTTTTCATTTGGGCATGAAAAAATTACATATATATATATATATATATATATATATATATATACAGGCTCCATAATCTATTTAATATGTGTGTGTGTATGTCATCTTTTAGAGCTCTAAATTTCTTTTTATTTTAAAATCATACAAATAGAATCATGTCATGCTAGCTATGAGGAGTTATCATAATTGATAGAGTATTATATAGATTTTGGGCTAGGAATAGACATATTGACCAATGAAACAATGAAAAGTTTAAAGCAGATCCATGTGTGTGCACAGACTTAGGAAGTAATTCATGTGATATATAAGAATTCTGATGAAAGAAAATAATCTTTTTTCCTATCCTTTAGATAAAAGATCATTTTCCCAATAAAATTTTAACTCAGATTGATTAATTTTTTTAAAATTTAAAATAAAATATAAAAACCTTCAGATCATGTTCTCAGAAATATATTTAAAGAAATTAGTTAAACCAATATTAGTTATTATACATAAAATTTTCTTTGTGAAAATGAACTTCTGTCCAGAAGACAACAAAAAGACAATCAAAAGGCAAGCTGCATATTGGAAAATTTGTTAGCAAACTATATTACTGTCAAAGAATTAATGTCTAGTTTGTATAGCTAATTTCTTTGAAAAGTAAGGGAAATATAAAAAAATAGATGAAAAATGAAAGAAAGTGTTTTTTTAGGAAAAGAAATAAGAATGACTAGTAAAAATCATAACCATATAAGTAATCAGGAAAATGCAACTTAAAACCCAGTGAGTCACTTTATGCTCATTAAATGAACAAAAATTAATGTCAGAATAATTATAACTACTGAAAAATTCTTAAACTGTCCCCCATTTAAGAAGACTTCACCTAGCATGCATAAGGACTCCCCAATCACTTCCTAAAAGTTTCACTTTCAAACACTGATATATTGAGGGCTAGATTTCAATATATGAAATTTGAGGATGCACAAATTTTCTGTCTCATAAATAAATAACATTTTACTTGATTGCTATATTGAGGCATTGCTGTATCAGACTTTGGTTTCTCTGTAATATTAATCTGCAGTAATATTAAATTATTGTTGTCAGTGTTGTTGCCTTGCGAAAACATACATGTCTAAAGTCAGATATTTTGAATACTTTTTACTGTTGATGTCATTACTCCTATTTTACTGTTCTCACAATTTCATCCTAAATGATAGTATTTTTGGAGAGGTAAGTCTAGTAATCATTATTGTAATAGCTAAAATGAAAATAGAAATCTTTATGTAGGACAGTTTTTTTTTAAATACAAAAAAAATAATAATACTGCCCTAGGAGAATGTGTTTGAAATGTGTGCAGGAGAGTATGGAGAGGAATTGTTCATATTTTTGACAGTAGAAAACCAAATTTGCTTTCCATAGAGGAAATTTATATTTGGGAGGATTGTACTTTATCTCATATGACTTCTACATGTTTCACTGAACACTTTATACGAAAAACGTAAATGTTGTAGTCTACAACCTGACTCTAGGTAGCATACATGAACCTAGAATTTTCAATACATTTTGAAGGGGAAGGTATAAGGGTGTAGAAAACAAAGATTATATGTTGAACAATTCAGCACTTTATCAAGAATTTCTCTCCACTTTTTCTCATGCCTTTAATATCAATTTTGTTCATACTATTTGAGTTGCCAAAACAATTCATATCAATATGTATTGGAGCTGCGCATTCAAGCACAGAAATGCAAAGACAACTGCTTTACCATATTTTGTTACACAGTTATATCAGTGTATTTACATATTGAAATGCTTTTTTATATTAAATTGACATCACATTAACATACAGGAAACTATTGGTGATAATTGGTTATATTATATATTTGCATATAGTTTCACGACTGTTACGGTTGAGTAATATACAATTTTAGACTTTGAGTAATATATATATAAATATAAAAAATATAAATGATATATATATAAAATATATATAAATATAATATAAATATAATATTTTATATATAAATATAAAAATATATAAATGAGTAATATACAATTTTAGACTTTCAAAATTTTAATACAAAGGAGACTTGCTTGTTACTCAAAATAAAATGCCAGACTAACGAGTTGCCAAGGGGCACAGATCTGAAGACTTCATTTATCACAAAGGTTATCTGTACTGCTCACTTTTTCATTGCTGGGACAAAATACTCACGGAGGAGAGATTTGTTTTGGTTCAGTTTCAGTCCATGGTCTGCTGGTTCCAGAACAGAAACAGGATGGCTTGGTAGGTGGGGCATGGCAAGGAAAAAGGTACTCAACCCATAGTAGCCAGGAAGCAGAGTGAAGAGGGGAGCTGGAGACAAGAGTACACCTTTGCAGGTCACACCTCTAGTGGCTCACAACTATACTCCATCTGCCAAAAATATTCAGCTACTGAATCCACTGATGGGTATGTCATCCCATAATCCAATCACCTCCTGAAAAGATGAGACTTTTATAGGACATTTAAATCTAAATTTCAGATCTGACCTGTACAGCACAGTAGAATCAAAGCTTGTAAATATGAGGATGTGTCTTTTCAGGTAGCAGCAACAATAGGGCCTCCAAGAAAGATGATTTCATTAAAGGACATGCAACAAGCATAAGGTAACTAAGTTCAGTAAAGTGGAAAGAGTGCTAAACCAATAAAGTGAATGGTAAGCCTAGAAGCATTTGAAAAAGTCATAAAACTTTTACAGGAGATTTTTAAATTTATGTTGAAGAACAGAGCTCTGTGTGTGTGCGCGCATGTGTAGATGTGTGTATGTTTGTATGACTGGGATACCGAAAATCAACTTTCTACTTTATTTAATATGCCAAATGAGTCACTGGTTCTTTTTTATTTCCAAAATCTCTGTGGTAATATAAAATTTATCATAATCTAATTATTTTTGCAAATGCTTTTTTCACTATGATTTACATTCCATGAAGATAATACATAAAGATGAATATAGTGGCAGTTTTTTCACCTGCTATAGATCATACTGGTGCTTATATGCTTGAAAAAATGAAAAATAAATGTATTTTTACTATTGGTAATATTAAATGAGAACTTTCAGAATTTGGGAATATTTATTAAGTATTCTCAGCCAATGAATTAAATTTACATATTCTTATCTTCACTCACAATTATTTAAGGAATGTGCAATCACTTTCAACAGATTCAACAATGTTCACTAATGTCACTAAATTATGGTTTATATATTAGTGGAGTCAAATCATTCATGGAATTTTAAGTCAGATGATATATGTAGATTTTATATATATACACATACATATATCCACATGCACACACATATATCACCATATATAGATATATATATATATGGAGAGAGAGGACAGATAGAGATTTTGAGTGTATGTAAAAATATTTATTAGTGCCAGGATGCTTTATTCTGATGAATTCTTTATTCTGATGAATTGCACTGAGTGAATTATTTGACACGTTCATTAACCACATAATTACCCTTTCAGCTCTTATTTTCCACATTTAATTTTGCTTAGAACACAACTGCATCAAACATTTTATAATATTCCAAAAGCAAATGTAAATGTGCTTTAAAATGAGACACTATCTATAAAAATGGTAAACACAATTCAATTTCATGTCTTAACTTTTAGAAATTTACCCAAAAATAAACTCGAAATACATATAGATGTGAGCTAGATAGATAAATAGATGAATGCAAATGGAGGTAGATAGAGATATTATCACAGCATGGTTTATAAATACAAAAAAATTATGTGCTCTAATTGTCATTTTGATTGAGATTTTTTAAAATGAAACTTTCTATTACAAACAATAAGATAATGGTCAGCTCCTTTAAATAAGGAGATTGATCTATGTGACTGAATATTGAAAATGATCATTTTCATTATTGAGTTAAAAGTTAATCTAATTGAAAATATAGGACAGAATAGCCCTCATTTAAAAATACTTAAAAGATACACATCACTGTGAATTTACTCTAATTTCTTTTTCTAAGTTCTTCAACTAATTTCTATGAAAGTAGTTGTTCATCTTAATAAGTAGAGAAAAAATTAATATCCCCTATCATTCTTTGGTTTCTTAAAATTAACATATTTTTAACTTTAAAATTACTATCTGACAGGAGTTATGACAATATAAATGGGCAAAAATTTGACAAACCTTCCTTAAAAGTATACTTTTGACAAAACATAAATTCATATCTTTAACATTTTCTATTTCATTCTCAGGTTCTCAACAGAGAATGGTATTTGTAAGTTAAAGTCACAATGTGAATAAGAGACAGATGAAGCTGATGTCATATTTGAATTAGGCAAAATTTTGAACTACCTTCCAGTGATCTGTTATTAAAAAAAAGAAAAGCGGTGGGAATAAACAATGAAATGAAATGACTTGAGTATCTCTCAGTTCTTTTTCCTCTGACTGGCCTGTGATGGAGAAACTCAATGACTTGGTGAAATACCCCCAGAAGGCAAGCAGCAGGGTTGGACCCAGGAGTGAAAGTTGTAAGCCATGAGAATACTAGATACTTGACAGCTGATGTTTCCTTGACTATAAAACAATGCAGGATAAAGGTTAAAGATCATTATTTAATAACAGTATTTGTCCCTAATATGAAGTTTTGTTGGTGCTGACTCATAGGCACTTATTAATTAAATTAACACCACTGTGAACTATGTTATTTAGAAACTATCAAATTTTACACCCATATCTTACTTTATTAAAATCCATTCTTATTTTTAAGAATTTAAATTCTTTCATGAAATGCCTGATCATTTTTGAAGCTGTTAATGTAACAACTATTATATGTGGTAAGAATGCTATTTTTTTATATAGTTTTAAAATCCAGTCATGTGAGAGAGACATACACAGCTTTACTGGAAACTGGCTAAGCAAATTTTGTAGAATAGAAGGCATTATGAAACCCCAAAATCATTTACCTGAAGGAGCCTTGTCATTTACTGCAGGTGCCAAAAGACCACAACACCCGAAGCTCTTCAGAGCTGCTTGCCCATTACTCAATTATCCCTCAGAGGGATGGTAACTGCATCATAGATTACAGCTTAACTCTATTTTCCACAACATGATAGTTTATAAAATTATGGTCTATGCTATAGTGTTGCTGTTTGATTTATGCTCAGCCTGAGGCATGAAATCTGCCTCCTTTCAGGAGGAAATTATGCTTTCTTGAAAGGAAAGAGTAGATGACAACCATAAAATAACTCAGGTTCCCTCTCTCCCCCAATAACCTATATTCTTTATTTGTCACAAAACAAGAAAAATCAAAAGATTCCTAGTGTTTCTGGTTTTGGTAAATGGGGATGCTTAAGTTTCTTAGTTGATCTGTTATAAACACATGCTTCTAAACTTATGTCCAGTGTTTGTCTAGAAACTGGTTACATTTAAACCAAGGGGAAAGAATGAATTAATCCTAATTTTTGTGCATTTATCTACATTTATGAAACCATTATATTTGATTGTGCAATTTAATGAGTAATAGTGTTTAAAACTGACCACTACAGGCCGTGGGTATGAAATATTTCTATTGAAACGAAAGAAGAGGGTTGACGAATAATTATCTAAAGAAGTATGACACTGCTATGGATGGGGAATATGAGTGAAATATTCTTTTCAGAATTAAAAAGGAAACATATATTGATAGTGGAGCATTAGAAAAGTCACAATGAAGAATAGCATAAACTGGATGAAAATGGAGAATATGGAATATGTTATTATATTTTATCAGTCAATTCACTTTTGATGTGATGGCTTAATGAAATAATGATTTTTAATTTTTTGTTCTTAAAGCTCTAATTTTGAAAGAATAAAATAATAGAGATGGAATAAAACAAGATATTTTCATATTTCAGCTGAACAAATTACATGTATTTCTTTCCAGGTTCTCATTCAATGTAGGCCCAGGTAATTGCTTTAAAGGGTAGTATAAGATTTTCCTGTGAATTTTTGGTAGGGGTGTCTCGCATACTAAACAAGAATTCACATATTCAACTACCTTATAGTTCTATAAACTTTATTTTTGTGTCTTCTAATTTCAGCTATGGAAACTATGGGGATGAAGTAACTTCACGTAATAAAGAGACTCAGACATCTGCTTGAATAAACGACTGAGATCTTGAAGGATCCTGCTTACAGGGGTTCTTTTCAGAGGGAAACTATTGTGTCAGAGCTTTAGCTATGCAAGCACACTTACTAAACTGAAAGAATTAGCTAAATTGATTCAAAATTGTACAGAAACATGCTATTGAACATCAGGCAATGTAGAGTTCTGAAGATGGATTGTGGGCTTCTATTATGACTAACAGGAAATATGATGTAGATGCTGAGTTCTCACAAGGTACATGGAACTTGCAGTAAATATCGGAAAGGTATCAATTTAGTGTACCTATTTCTTGATAGATTCTAATAATTTTTTTCTTTCTGAAAAAAAAGACACTATTTTAATCCAAAATTTTGGAAAATTCAAATGTTTTCTTGCCTCAGGAAAAATTAACCCTAACTTTGTTCTGTGCTAGTTGTAGTTTGAAGTAGAAATCATAGTCTCTGTTTTATACTAAAGAACAAGATGGGGTAGTCCAATGTAGCATTAGAATTTTACATTTGGCCCTGGAACTTATTTTAGAAGTAACTTCTATTCTGCTTTAGGAATAAATTCTATGCACTTAATGAAATTATTTCTTTTTTATTTCTAAATAAAATGACTTACATCTAAGAGAAAAGGGGAAATTGCAAACAGATTTTTAAAGCCTATGCAATATAGTCTTAAAAATATAACATCTAAAAGAATAATGATAGAACAATTACAAATAATGAGTCAATGCTTGTCATTTTTTTCTTTGAGAAATGGAAATATAACTGATTATTTTATTTTTAATGTTTGCATTTTTTTAAAAAATCAGAAGCTAGCATTATATATAAAGGATTGGTATTTTCATGTGACATATTGTGTATCTTTATTTGTATATCTGTGTATGTATCTATGAGTATGCATGTTTAGATTGACTAGGACTTGACTTTGCTTTCCTGGAATTTTACTTTGGCATAAGACAGTGACATGTCTCAGTCAATTTTATTTCTTTCATCCTAGTAGAATTTTCTACCATCACTAATAGCCCCCCAAATATGAGCAATCCATAAAGTTTTATGGTAGTAACATATAACCTAAGTAACCAGATCTAAGTTTTCCAATTTAAAAATCAAAAAGAATTTTTGTGTAATGTGCAAATAGCCAGCAAAATTATTCAAATAATGTTTTGCTTGGAGACATGTTTTACAAGCAGGCAACTTACATGACTGAAGTAGAGATACTGAATACAGATATAAAAAGAGGCTAACCATTTGATTTTCAGCCTTTATGAAACACATATCTAATCATCACTGGGACCCTAAGTTTACTTTCAAGATGCTGCTACTGCTGCTGCTGAAATTCTTTCTTTTGAATAATTCCAGTGGAATTACACATTTATGTGAAGCTGGTAGCAGTAGTGGGATTCCCATACCTGGCCACACAAAGTTATTGCTGCTTACTGGTGTTTTTGAATTGTGTGGAAATATTTGCTGCAGTAAAATCAGGTCAAATTGATACCAGAAGTTATTTTGCTGATACTGTTGCTTTCTAAAGCAGTACTGCAATGATACAGAGTAAAAAATCTGAACACAGAAGTTCTACTGAACATCTATTGCATTTCCAATGTGATTTTAGTAACGAGAGATTTTTTTGAAGATATAGCATTACTGAAAGAGATTCCTCCAACAAAAGAAAAATATAGAAAAATACTTCTCCAATTTAAAAAAATATATATCTAGATTCAGTAGTGTGTGACTTTTCATTATATGATTATGAATATTTGCATACAGCAATCATAGTTACTTAAGTTAAGAACAAAGGTTTTTGCTTTCTGTCTGCTCTAGCTGTTGAAGAGTTTAATCATTTCTAGGCTAAAGGGCATCATTTAACTGAGAGAAGCCCTAACTCAATAAACAAAAGAATCTATCAAGGTCTTTCACTTTGTACATAAATAATAAATTCCATAGTTTATATTTTCTGAAAACAAATAACTTACACTGACATTTCAAACGTTTTATAGTATAATTTTGCACATAACTTGTTTTAGATAAAGACTTGTTGACACAAAGCAATTTTTATTTAATAATGATGAAAGTGGTCTGGAGATGTAACTTGATGGTAAAGTGCTGGCCCAATGTGCTGAGTTCAGTCCTCAGTACAAAAAAAGGCACAAGAAATGTCTTATTTGGAAACTGAACATAGCATTCTAATAAGAACAGGTAATTTCTGTACTAAACACAGGATAATATACATGTCTAAAATCTTTAGTGATTGATAAAGATGCGGGAACAGAGATAAGATCCTCTTTTATTGGAATGTACAGATATATACTTTTAAGTTATTTAGCCACATATTCTTATGGCATGATTAGGCTATCACCCAATGACAAGACCCCTGGAAGAAAATAAAATGTGCAGAAATGCAATCATTTCACTTTCAATTAGCAAGAATTCTACAAGGGAAGAAAGTCACAAAGTTAATTTTCCTCCAGCTACAGTGAAAAAGACTCCTTGAAGAAGTCCCATGCATAAGGAATAAGCGAGATACTTAAATATGACTTCAGATATAAATGATAAATTCTGACTCTTTCACTATGGCTATACTCAACATTCAAGAAATTTTAATCTTGAGCTAGAACCCAGAAAATACATGCTCTCTCTCTCTCTCTGTCTCTCTTTCTCTCTCTCTCTCTCAAATCACAGTAGATTAAAGAATGGATAGACTGAAGAATGGGAAAAAGGGAATCCATGAGAAATACTGAAGGGAAAATATGTATGCCAAGAAGCACTATAAGAGTAAAATTAACCAGAGAAGTCAAGGCACAAGAACAATGTAATCAATAGTGAACTTCTAAGCTGCACTGTCTAATGCACTAGCATTCCGTTTGATAAAGACATGGTCTTACATCCTGTAGAAGGGGATCCCAGTTATGTGTCTTATACATTCACCATGCACATTCTAGTAAATAGTTACTAGGTAAGGAATAGGGACTTATTTTGCTCTTTATCCATTTTAGTACCTAAAAAGAATAAAGTTAAATGGTAGGCTTAATAGATATTTACTTGATGAAAAGATAAAAGCATACTAAAGGAATGTACTTATTTTGTGATAACATGAACATGATACAAAGGCTGCTTTAAATCACGTTTTCATGAATCTTTCCTAATAAAATATTCAATTTAATACCTTATATAATTCATTAATATACAAATGAAAATTAAAAATGAAGTGAAATTAATATTACAATATATTTTTATGAGGAACAGGAATATTTCTAACTAGCATGAAATGATCATATATGCTAATTCAAGGTGGACTACTTTTTCACACAGATGTGGCCAGTTTCATACAGAATTCTGTGTTTCTCTTTTGTTCATTTCCCCAAAACTCATATTTCTTTCTTTTCTATCTTCCTCTCTCTCCCTCTCTCGCTTCTTCGCCCCATTTCCCTCTATCATCTGTTCTCGCGCTCCTCCTCTCTCTACTGCTCGCAATGTTCTGAAATTATATGAATCTCCCAAAGCACTTCGTTTTTACACACATGTACTAAATTTGAGCTGAGTTTCTTCCACTTGGTTTGAGCAAGTTAGTGACGTGCAAAATTACAGTGACGAATTCATAATAGAGGGAATTACTGGAGGCAAATATCTGAGTCCCTAAATGTAGGTTTTCCTCTACCACTGCCAACCTAAAAGTGTTTGCCTATGTTTTTGGTATATAATTTTATTAAAAATGATTATGGAATATATTTAGCATGTGAGGATAAAATAGGAACATCATTTCAAATTATTCTAAAGAGTAGAAGGCCATGATTTTTTCATTTTCTCTTAGATTTGCACAAACAAAAAATTTCCTTTCTGAATGTTTTAGATTATAGCTTTCAAAGCTATTAAATGCAATATTACTTGCGAATTTAATATTATCTGTAACATTAAACAACAAATGTATTAAACAACTTTCTAGATTAATTTTGATTGACACGTTTATTTGTTAAAAATTATATTTAATCAATTTTTTTTATTTTATTTATTTTATTTCCAAGCACCTCTACGAAATTTCTGATTAACTGATATGGCATACCAGGAAAATTTTACAGGCCACTTTGCCTAATGACATTTTTAATGTGTCATTTTGAAGCCATGTAGTTTTTATAATGACTGCTTTTAAATCCAACTTCATCAGTTTTACTTGATGAAATCACATAATTTCTCTGCAGTGTGTTTTTCTTATCTGTGGTACATGGATAATGTTAATACTAGAGTCATGTGGTTAAGGGCTGGGGATCTAGCTCAGTGGCCTAAGCGCCTGCCCGGCAAGTGTGAGGTTATGAGTTCAATCCCTGGTGCCGCAAAAAAAAAAAAAAAAAAAAAAATATATATATATATATATATATATATATATATATGTCATGTGGTTAATATGAAGACTAAATGAACTAATATACATGAAGCATTTTGTTTTAAGCCTAGCATATTATGAGAATTCAATATTGAGCACTTTGTATTTTGTGCCTTTACAAACAGTAAAATAAATAAGTGACACTTTATTTAAAGTACTTCTTACATCATGATGAAATACAAAGGACAAAGTGGGTATCTTTGAAAAAAGCCACAAAAATTAGCAAATATTTCTATTTGGCTAAAGCAAAATTGAACCACAGGTAAATTTTCTTATGCAGTTAAAGCAAAAATGGATGATAGATGATAAAATCTAGTTAGACCCATCAAGTAGATACTTTTGGGTCTCATTTTTACTGTTCACTTTCAATTCCATTTAACTGACAAGGATTTCCTGATCCAACAGAAAACATTCATTACCAAAGCGTAAGACCTTCATGGAATCCCTTTTTATCAGGAAAATGTGCTATCCATCTCTCTGTCCAGGTTCCAAACCATGGATACAAAGTGATTCAACTGATGCTTTAGCTACTTTACCAATGCTCTACATTTACACACACATGCAAAAACAGTTTCCTAAATTGATGCTTCAGAAAATGTCATGGCTGACAGGTAGAGTACAATCATTCAGGTTTATGGTCAGCTATTTCTCAGGCCACCTTTCAGCTTTTGCCTGGTGTTGCAGAATTGTATCACTAGAAGCTAATGAATCTGTCCATTATTTTAGAAATACTAACATTTGGGCACACAGAAGTGGGGTTGTTACTGTGACTTCACCTGGCGGTGCTGTTGAAAAGTCTTTGGAACTCATTTGTGGGAAGAATTTGGAAGTTTAGAGAAGCAAGGTAGGGAAAGACTAGAATGAAGGAGAGCTGGATAGGTGACTCAAGTGTGAGTTTAGGAGACTGACATGGTTATAGGAAAGTGGACAGCGAAGTTTGCTTTGAGGGTGCAGATGAGAAGGAAGACTCTCTGGGGAACTGGGCTTGGGTATTGCTAGCTGCTTGTAGCCAGATCCATCTTGAGAACGAGGAGTAAACCCAAAGTCCAAACATTTGAAAAATTTTTAGTTTGGTCAGAAAAGAAGTATACATAAAGCTGGAGCCAAAGAAGGTGTTGTCATTGAAGAGATCAGGACCATTAAAAAGAAGCCAAGCACTTTGCACTGGAACAACAGTGAGGATGCTTTGAGGGAATCTCAGATGTTGGCAGGGACC
>RJWT010040306.1:0-12513 GCA_004365215.1 Cuniculus paca
CTTTTAGCTTTGTAAAGCTAAGAGGACAGCCTCTGTGCTCAAGGTCCATGCTGGCAGTTAGATCTCACCATCACTTTCATACTCTAGGCTGAAGTTTAGTGGAAGAGGTGAAGCATGATGGAAGAGCGAGCCCAGGTCACCTGCCTTTTAAGAATTTCCCACAATCAGCCATGGCACTTTTGCTTCCATCTCATTGGATCGTACTGAGTCACATGGCAGTATCTTTCTGCAAGGGAGTTTGGGAAATGTAGTCTTTTTTAAAGGGGCACATTTCTATTCTAAATAATATTAGCAGTTTTGTTGATAAGAATATTCGGGAGTATAGACACTTGGGTAGCAACTATAAGTCTCCATGAACGTTTCCTACTTAAAAACCTTATATAGTTTCCCAGTACTTATGTTAGTGTCCTTAACAGTTCTGGGTCTAAAATAGTACTTTGGACACTTTTTAAAAGGCACATGGTTGAGCTTCAATTTCTGAGTTTTAGTAGATCCAGGGAGGAGTTTGTTGGTAACACTTCAGGCAGTCAGTCATAACCTTCTTCTCACCTGCAAGCCCTAGAGCTCAACCATTTGAAGAAGCACAAGAGTCGGACAAACAAGTAACAGAAATCCACCTTTATTCTTGATGTGGCTGTTTGGAAAATGCAGCTTTTAGGTGCATTGGGCAAGCAGGTTTTTAAACATTTTCACTTTTTTTTTTGGTCTTTTTGAGACAGGGTCTTGCTATGCAGCTCAGGCTGGACTTGGGCTCACTTTGTAGCCCAGGCTGGTCTTGAACTTGCAACGATCCTCCTGCCTCAGCCTCCCAAGTGCTGGGATTACAGGCATGCACCACCATGCCTGGCTAACATTTTCACTCTTGAATTAGACAGACTTATCTGTTTGGAAGCAGTGTGAGACCACTGTGTGCTTCCCCATGAGTAGGACCTCTGCCTTTGAAGACATAACAGGAGGCAGCCCAGAGTCACAACACAGGTCCACACGGACTGAGCCACTCATACTGATTTCCTCCTCCCAAACTTACAGATCAGATAAGTTGTGCTGTTTCCCATCCCTCTCCCTAGGAGGTACGAGTAGAGACAGATCAAGAGGCCAAGAGGTTTATTCTGAGAAAGCTCAGAAGTAGGGAGCATTGTAAGACCCTTCAAACTTCATCATAAAGTCCATGCATGCTCCTTTGCAAATTTTCTGAACACCTTATTGATCTTCTCAGGGCCTCTGTTTCTAGCTTTGTTTCTTCCTTCTTTATGTTCCCTGCGCTTCAACATTTCCCTACCCCAGTATTTTTTTCATGTTGCTTTTCTGTCTGTAAGGACTTCCTTTCTAATTTTGCACATTAGATTTCAACCCCCTTCAAGTACAGCGCCAATTCCTTATTCTTCAGCAGGTTGTCATCAATACCATCATACCAAATCCGTCTGTCTCTGTTCTACATTCCTCTGACACCTTGCTTATGCTCTTACACTTGCTTATACATGCATCTGTGAAGACAGACACCACTAGTTGCTGGTTAGGAAGACAGCAGAGAGAAGAGGGGCAGGTGGAAGGATAGGAGGAGTTAAACACTTGCAGGGGTGCGTAGGTTTGGACGTGTGTGGTTGTCACCCCTCCATGCTGGACATGCACTCTCAGGTAATCATAATCTCTTCATGCCTGGCATTTCTTGCACTGAATCTGCCTCCTATAACTACAGGACTTGTCTGGTCCCTGTAGACTTTTGGCTCTCTAATCTGTGCTCTCCTTCCTCCCTGGAAAGCGACTAAATTCACTTGGCTTGAGACAGAGAAGTGCCCCATTGTGGATCAGCCTATTTCCTTGTAAGAACCCCATTAATCTTCCAGTAACTTGCACTCAGTGTCCCCAGGCCCATTTCTTGGAATTTCTCAGATTATGCTGTCTGTCTCCTGCATATGACAGTCCTTCCAACACGTGAAGCCATTTCAATCTCATCTCTATAGTAAGTATTCAATGGCAGTTGTTAACAAATAGTCTTAATGCTATGACTGATTGTTATATGCTGACAAATAAAGCCAGGGCCAGCAGAGGGGAATGGGAAGGTTGGGCATTTCAGAATTCTTTAGCTTAGCATAATTGTGCTAGTGTATAAATGCTCTTACTTTGACAAGATGCTTGGAGGATGATGCTGATTCTCAGGTCACATCTAGGCTCACTGGGAAAGGATGTAGGCATGGATTAGTGATGAGTGACTGGAAGAGAAAGGAGAAGGCAGTGGAGGGTTATCAGTCACTTGCCAACTGTTAAGGTTTGGATTTGAAATTCTTCCCAGAAGGCTCATGTGTTCAGTGGTAGAGTTTTTGAAAGGAAATTGGATTATGAGGGTGCTACACTTATGAATGGAGTAGTCCACTGATGGATTCATAACTTGATGACATTATTGGAAGATGATGGAAACATGAGTTTGGGTCTAGTTGAAAGGAGTAAGTCATGGGAGCACACACTTGGGAGGCTATACCTTGTCCCTGGTTCTCTCTCTCTCTCTCTCTCTGTCTCTCTCTCTCTCTCTGTCTCTCTCTCTTTCTCTCTCTCTCTCAGCTGCCATGAGGTAAGCAGCTCTCTTCGGCCATGATGTTCTAACTTACCTCAAGCCTAAAAACAATGGAGCCAGCAGACCATGAACTGAAACATTTGAAACCACAAGCCAAAATAAACCTTTCCTCTTTTAAGTTGTAATTCTCAGGCACTGTGTCACAGTGATGGAGACGCTGACCAACATGCCATCCCTGTATTAATCAACATCGTAGGTCAACAGGTAGGCCAGCTCAGCTGGAATGAGGTGCAGATGAAATTTAGATTTCTTGACTACTATTCTTGCATTTTTGTGCTTTTGACCAAAATGCTCATTCTAGTGAAAGTCAGAGGTCAATGAAATGCTTAGCCAGATTTTGTGGGTTTTTTAGTTGTTGTTCCTTCATTTTCTTTCCTCTTAGCTGTCTCAACTGTCACAGTCTCCTCCCGAGGCTGACTTTTACATTAATCTGCCAATACATCTCTTTCCTTAGTGACATAAAAAAGAATCATCCTGCTTCTTCCACTGCCATTCTTTTTGGAAAGCACAATAATCAGTCTTTAATGAGCTTGTGACTCTGAACTGAGGTATAATAATTTCGGTGACTCTGCAGCTTCCGTTGATGGAAATACATTTATTTTAGAAGTTGATGACCTGTGGGAAAAGACTATTATTCTAAATACCATGATGAGGTCATGGGAGCTGATGGAGGGCTTGATGGAGTGGGGAAGGGAGGTGGAAGAGGACCAGTGAAAATTAGAACTGCATATGAATGAAAATAGACTATTTTCCATTCTGAGCAAGAGATCCTGGTTTTGTGATTCTTTGGGGGCATTAAAGGAACATGTACACAGAAGCTTCTTGGGGCTGGTTCAACCCTTGGCACAGCGTGCGATCAGGTGACATGAAAGATAATTGGGGCAGTCAGCCATAAGTCCCACAATGAGCAAGTAGAGGGTTCTAGGAGTAGAAACAGTGATGGTTAGTGGTCATGCCCCACATCAGACCTCAGACTTCCTCTGTACTGAAATTTTATGTGAATCACCATGCTTCTTATTATATAAAAAGCAGAGATGCCAAAAAAATGAGTGAACAAGTGTATAGTTACCTGTACTCTCATCCCTTTGTACACTTGATGTTAGCCAAAAGGCAGAGAAGCGATTCTCATTTCTTTGTAATTATCACTGGACAAACACACATACGCACTTATATATGTACACATGTGCATTTTTAAAGACAGAGGCCTTACTAACCATATTCTTCTTTGATCTCATTTTTATGGCATAATATGCTGTCATCATCTTTCTTGGTAAACAAATGTAGGTCTGTGATGTTGTACTGCACATTCATTGATTGCCTTTCAAACAGGTGTTCCTACCATATCATTTCTTAATGAAGCATAGTTTCCAATCTAGGGATTGTGAGTGAATCATCCTAGTCAGGCTCTCCACTGCACTTTGATTAACTTTACCAGTCAGCCTATCTTATTATCCACACCTTGGTGACCGGTTCTGGAATGAACAGTTGAACATTTCAGGAATGGATCAAAAAGGGGAATTTTGCTGAGGACTTTTGAGATGGACAGTTTGTCTCTCTTCCATAGAAGACTTTGGAATTGATGCTTTCTCTTACCTTGGATGATGTGGAATAAGAAGGTGGGATTGAGAGTTCAGTAACTGTTGTTACTAGCAGGAATGGGGATAGCAGAGACTGAGAATATGTAGAGTGGAATTGAGAATATGGCAAAAAACATCCTCAGGCTCATATGAGGAACCCTAGATCAAACCACATGTGAGAACTAAACTTCCTCTAGCCTTTTCAGTTAAATGAGCTAATAAGTTTAATCTTGTTTGAGTTAAAATTTCAGTTACTATCAACCCAAAGTATTTTAAGTAGTATAATCATTTAAACTAAAATCAAAACGGATCAAAGATTTAAATATTAAAACAGAAACCCTAAATCTGCTGGAAGAGAGAATGTGTAGAACTCCTAAAGACATTGGTATAGACAAAGGCCATGAACAATTTCATGGGAAATATTACCAAGAATCAACAACTAGGATCTTAGCTTATTAAAATCTTTTGCACAACAGAAGAAATCAACAAAGTGAAGAGACAATATGCAGAATGGGAAAATAGTTTTGCCAGTGGTTTCTCAGACAAAGGACAAATATCCAGAACATATAAAGACTGAAAAAATCAGACCCCCAAATTTAATGACCCAATTCAAAAATGGGCATCTGAAGTGCATAGACACTTCTCAGGATGAAGAAGTAGAAATGGCAAATAAATATATGAAAAAAATGTGCAACATCTCTGGTCTTTTGACAGATGGAAATTAAAACAATGCTGAGATTCCATCTCACTCCAGAAAGAATGGCTATTATCAAGAAGACAACAACCAAAAACAAATGCTGACGAGACTGTGGGGAAAAGGAAACTTCTCCACTGTTGGTGGGAGTGTGGACTGGTGCAACCACTGTGGAAATCAGCATGGAGATTCCTCAAAAAAAGTAAAACTAGAAGTGCCATTTGACCCACGTATTTTCCTTCTTGGTATCTTCTCAAAAGAATGAAAACTGTCATACCATAGTGATATATGCACACTCATGTTTATAGCAGCACAAGTTGCAATAACTAAATCTTGGAAACAATGCAAATGCTCCTCAATGAATGAATGGATAAAGAAAGAATTGCTTAATACAATGGAGTATTACTCTGCCATAAAAAGCATATATTTGAGATATTTCTAGGTAAATGAAGGTACCTTGAGATCATATTCTTAAGTGAAATAAATCAGACACGCATATATAAATATCACACCATGTCTCTGTTGTGAGAAATTGAAAGTACAAATAATGACCCAAATGTACAATAGATATTGTGAAACAGGAAGAAATTATTCAAATGAGAAGGGGAACTAGGGAGATAGAAGAGGAGAAGGAAGAAAGAGAAAAGAAAAAAATGAGAAAAGAAGGATAAAATGAAAACCATGTTTTTGTAAATAAGGAGGGGAAGAGAGGTTGAAGGGAAGGTAAGAGATAGGAAAAAAAGAAATCTAGATATATCACGTATAGGTACAAATTCCCTATGATGAATGTGATCATTAGGTATATCTCAATTGTACCAATAAACTTAATAAAAAAGATCCTTAAAGAATGAAATAATACTTTATTATATGTATATACTCTGAATGTTTTCATGTCTTACATCCAGTGTGATCTTTAAGGAGCTCTATGTGATAAGTATATACATATCTACTTGGCAAGTGCAGAACTAAGGTCCAGAGGGGATGATGGACCTATCCAAGGTCCTAACCTAAGGTCACACAGCCAGTTAGCAGCAAAATGAGGCTTTCTGAAGCCTGGATCAAAATGCTTTCCAATTAACCATACCTAAATGTAGAGCAATTAGGGTCCAATGGAAATAATAATTTTGAAAGATGGGATCACATCATTAAGCTGACAGTAAGGATATAAAAATAAATCAGTTGTATTCTGAATTTGAAGTATTTGTATATCTTAATGTGAGGCAAGAAAAGATTTAGAGATTAGAGTGGTAGTTCTCAAAGTATAGACTGGGGAAATCTCAGAAGTTTGTGAGGTCAAAACTTTTTCTGTATAATGTTAAAATGATATTTGCCTTTTCATTTTCCTTCTCCACAGGTGTACAAAGGAACATTTCAGGAGCTACCTGTATGTGACACACAGCAGACTAACTGCAGAAGGAAATCGGAGACCCTTCTGCCATCTATAAAGCCAGACGTTAATGGTATTTGCAGAAATGTCAAACAATTCCACTCTTCTCATTATGGGCAGATATAACCCACGTAAGCAGAAGCTGTTAGATTCCTCAGTATTTCGAAGAAGGTAAAGACAATCTGAGACCACAAATATCAAGAACCATTGGATTAAAAGGATAACATGATTTTCAATTAAGCTTCTTTTTGAAGTCTAGTTTATCTTAATTTCTGATTCCTGGAATCCATACAGAAAATACAATGTGAACTAGAAATTTGGCCATCAAAGGTTAATATGTTTAGCACGGCTTAGACAGATATGTACAATTTTGGTCAAAAAAGCACTTTAGGATCTAAACGAATTTGTTGTGTATGTCAATGAAATCAATCAGAAACTGTTCATTTCTTTGTAGTCTTTGGTTACACAGAAACACTCTGGTTGTGTAGTGAGAGATTATCTCTCTGCTGCAGTCTGTAGCAGTCAGGGTTTCTGGTGGTATGCAAAAGAAGTTGACTCTGGCTGATCGAGTAGAGAAAGAGTTCATCAAAAAAGATATTGAGGGCTCTCACAATTCTTAGAATTGGAGACCCACACATGAAGCCAAGCTTTTGGGAGTAGTAAAAATATGACTCCACTGTATTGGGCTGATGGGAGAATGATTACCCCTCTTCTTATCTCACTAGAGTGTAGAAGAGCCACTACTACTTTGTGCCAAGATCTCAGCCTAGCAAACTTTGTCACCTTAGAAGTTGATTTCTTTTCCATCATTCTTGCCTGCAGAATGAGTCTTTTGGAGAGCCTCTTTACTTTAGTCATTCTCTTTAGAATGAAAGTCTTCCAGGAGTGTCTGATGGCCAGAACTTTGGGTACATACCTTGTCCAACTTACAAGGGAGGCTGAAGTTTGATTTGAGTAGTCTGGGACTTACCTTGGAGAGATGGGATGCGCAGGGCTGAAACTATCCCACATATAGCAGAATATTTAACATGATCTGAGAAGCCAGGAAACAGTGCTATCTGCAACATATGGTGTTAGGGGTCCTAGAGTTGTGGTTATAGGGAAGGCAAGGAAGATCTGGGTTTGGATCCTGGCTCAGTTGTTGTTACCAGCTGTATGACTGCAGGCAAGTCACTTGAATGTTCAAAGCCTCAATTATATCACCTGCCTCCTTTGGAAGATAAGTGTACTGTATTAAATTAGTTTTGTGGATGCAATTACACTCAATATAATCCTGTATGAATTTAGTACCTCAAAATGACAACTATCAATATTACTAATTTCTAGATTCTTCCATAGACACTTTCTCCCGAGGGGGGTGAGGGGGGTCTGGAGCACAAGGAGGTCAAGTGCTTTGCCTAAAACTTCAGCAATGACTAACATGAGGACATGTTTCTGAACTCCCTGATTCTGGATCCAGCTCTGGTCCTAGTTCCTGAGCCTTTTGTACAATTAAAAGGTAGCAGATATAAAAAAGTAATAAGGCAGTAATCTCACTCTTAGCTGATTTCTTTTTTAGAGTGGGAAGATTTAAACTGAGTTTTCTTTATCTTACTCTTTTCTGCATTTGAAAATTTTACTCATGAGTACATAGTATTAAAATAATAAAAAAAAAGTAGCAGTAAAGCTCTTTCTACCCTGGGGGAAAGATTTGTTTCAATTTGGGTTCCTTTCAAAGGTGAGGATGTGGCAAGTAACCCAAGTGCAGGTTTTCTAATGTACACAAAGAGCTAAATCTAGAGGAATATTTTCTATGTGTGGGTTACTGCTTAAGAAAGTGGTGCAGGAGATTAACCAAGTAAGATGAGTTTGGGGGGCGCTATTGGAGTGAACTCTTCTTTAGCCACACAGCTTCTTAGGGCCTTAGCTTTACTAATGTGCCTGAAGAATTCCCTGAGAGGGACCCGCAGAACCAGATCTCCTTTTTATCCCAAGATGACTTTGTGGGATTAATATTCTGGTGAGTGCACTTAAGAAGATGTTGGATGATCTCAGAGGCCACTTCAAGCTATAAATTTGGTGATTTCTATGATCTCATTTAATCTTTTCCCCAAGTAGGCAAAATGAGGAACTGTGGTCAAAATCACTTGTGAAAATCTAATAACCAGTTATTGGCAGAACTAGGGCTCAAATGGAGAGCTCTTGAGCCCCTATTTTTTCCTACCATACACGCAGTGTGAGTACATGTATGAATTGAATTGTGTCTCCTTTGATATGTTGAAACCCTAACTGCTACTACCCCAAAATATGACCTTACTTGGAAATCAGATCTGTATAGAGAGACTCAAGTTAAAATGAGGTCATTGGTGTGGGCCTTGATCCAAGGTGGTTGGTGACCTGATAAAAAAGAGCACTTTGGATACAGAGGTCAGCATGTGTGGAGGGAAGACAGGGAAAAGGCCACAAGGAGACAGAGGAAGATGCTGGAGAGATGCTGCCACCTGCCAAAGGCTACCTGGGACTACTAGAGGCTGGGAGAGGCAAGTGGGGGGATCATTCCCTGTAGGTTTTGGAGAGAATGTGTGCCTAACAGCACCTTGATTTTAGACTCATAATCTCCAGAACTGTGAAACAAAATTCTGTGACCATCGCCTTCCCTACTTTGTCACACATGCCGGCAAAATGGACACAGCACATGGAACCTGAGCTTTGGAACGCTGCTTGCAGGCCTTTTTAAGCCAGAGCTAAGACTGAGGTCTGGATAGAGCCATTTGCAGCCTGCTTGGGGAGAAAGCCACTGACCTCAGCCTTGGGTTGACTGTACTTCTGTTTAACAGCTAGGAACAAGGAGATTTTCCATCCTTCCCTTGGATCCAATGTCCTCCTCCCTCCCTTCTCACCTCAGCAGCAAACAAGAGAACTTGGAGGCTCATAAGCCTTTTACAAACAAACAGATGCTCTTAATGTTCACTTTGCCTCTGTCTGGGCAGGGCTGTTTTCTCGTGCTGGGCTGTAGGGCCATGGAATGTGACCTCTCTCTGTGGGAAGAGCCAAGAGCAAGGTTTGCCAGCAGAGTTGGAAGGTATCAAGCTGCCCTGGGTGTAGACACCTGTTGCTAGAGTCTGTTTGTGGAGACCTCCTTTGTGCTCCCCGGCCCCAGGCAGGGCTCACCCCTCCCAATTATGCGAGTCACTCCTACAGTCATAACAAGACCTTCCGATTGATCGATCGTGTGCCTATCCCGGATTCTGGAAGCTTCAGAGGCACACAAGCAGAATTGGTCTTCACACTGGTCTAAAATAGGCAGGGCACCCCCCTCCATTTTATTAATGAGAACACTGAGCCCCGAAGAGTCGAAGGGACTTTTCCCAGGGTCATAGAATTAATTCATAGCAGACACCACCTCCCCGAAGGAGTTGCATGTGGGAAGAACTTGGTGTTTGCCTGAGAAAGTACAGGGACAAGGCGACATGCACAGAGAGCTCAGCAAGGAGCAACACCCCAAGAGCAATGCTGAGAAACAGGGTTAATGGGCCAAGGAGCCCCCGCCTTTGGGGTCAGCACTAGGTTCGAATCTCGGTCCTACTAAATACTTGCTGGGTGACACGGCAAGCGGCTTTCTGTGCCTCAGTTCTTCTGAGAAGTGAAGGAAATAATTATACCTGTTTCATGGGGTTGTCCGGACCCCTGGATGAGAGCGTATGTGTGTTTAACTTGGTGTTCAGTGTGTGGGCATCATTCAGCGAGTCACTTGTGTGATTGTGCCTTTGCTGAGCTCACAGCTCTGTGTGAGGCAGGTGCAGAAGGAGGTGATGGTCCTGATGGGGCTGAGGGGTGCTGGTCAGGGAAATTGGCCAGGAGAGATTCTGGGCAGCTAGTGGGAGCTGGAGCCTGCCTGGAAACCAAGCCCCCAGGGGTGATTTCTGCAGCTTACTTTAAGGGCCTGTGAACAAAACAAAATAAAATCTATCCAAAGCTTCCAAAATGCTCTCAAGAGCTGACAAGCCTAGTTATGTTTTCGGAGCCCCGCTGAGACAGCTTGAACTCCTACTCCCCTCAGAGACAAGGACTGTGACCCTTTCGGGGTCAGGATGTATCTTGAGCAATGTGGTACGGGCTGGGCAGGGCTCATTTCCACAAGGAGGCTGCTGGCTCCCATGGTCCTGTGGCCAAGTTGTGCCAAATGGTGAAGAAAGAGGACTGGGATAAAACGCAGGCTCAGGAGGTCAGCTCTCCTGAAGGCGAAGATTAACCCCATGGCCCCTCCAGTGTTAAGTAAGAGGGCAGGGCTCTCGGGCCCTTTATTCTCCTCACACAGAAGCATACACGTCCTGCCTGTCCCTCAGCGTAGGTCTGACAATGACTCTTCTCACCCGAGTCTTCAGTGGCTACCTAGTGCTTATACTCTATGGGGTGAAGGTGGAATTCCTTGGCTTGGCATTCAAGGCTTTAAAGATCTGACTTTGGTCCAGATACGTAGCTTGTCCTTTGTGGGATCCTTTATGAGCCCAGATATTAGTGATCTGTCTTTTCTCCACTGAGGACCAATTTATGCTGTCCTAATTTGATGGTTAAAACAATCTAGCACCTAGGATGCTTGGATAAGAAAGACCCGCATTTGCCCAGTAGCCTTAGGGTGTCAGCTATAGTAGGGTCTAAGTCAGTAATTCTCAACGGTGGGCATGTTTTGCCCCCCAGTGATATCTGGCAATGCACAACATCTGTACTTTCGGTTGCAAGGATTTGGTGGGACAGGGATGCTGCTAAATGTCCTACAAGGCAGGTGGGCCTGGGCCACGGCGATTCAACTAAAAATATCAGAAGTACAGAGGTGGAGACACCAAATACCTGAGGATTTTCTACAATCTTGATTATCAACAGTGATAGACTGCATTTTTCCAAAGATGACCACAACAGCGCTACTTGTGTTGTGTGCTCTTTTATAAAGTGATCTTGACACTTTCCTGTGAAGAGATGGAGCCTGCTCCACTCCCTTGCATCTGATAATTGAGATCTGGACAATATGCTCTGGAAGTCACACAGGCTTGCGGTTCTGTTATTCAATATAGTATGGTGGCAGTGGTATTGTATGACTCCCAGAGCAGATCAGGTAAAGAAAACCCACAGCTTTGGCCTAGATCCTATGGGGATGCTCACTATACAGGAAGCCAGCTCTTTGGCGAGAACTCTGACTATCCTGAGACCCCCTGTAGTGGAGAGGGTCTGTCTTAGATGCCCTGGTTGACAGACCCAGCTGAGCATACAGTCATCAGTCAGTCTAAACTGTCACCTGTGAGAGGTCCTGGTTAATATGTGTGACCATGCCCCAGCCAATGTCTGACTGCAACGCATAAGAGACCCTAAGCAAGAACTGTCCAACTGTCAGGAACAAAACACACCTGTGGGCAAAACAGCATGGTTGGTTTAAGCCACCATGTTTTAGGGTAATTTGTTACATTCTGATAGATAATCAAGATAACAAATTAATTTGGTGTTTTCTTTCTTTTTTTTTTTATTTTGAAAAGAATACAACCAAACAAAATAAAACAGAGTAGAGTCAATCACAACAAAACAATGAACATGGTACATGACTTCTGAACAGGGTAAAAAGCAATCGATAATGGCTACTATAATGCCTCTTGTTATCTGCAATATAACTGCCCATACCATCAGGGATAAGTAAAATCAAACAAAATAAAACATTTAAAAACAAAACAAAACAAACAAAGCAGAACAATGTAAGCTATACAGAAGTTCAAGATACTATTAAATCAGCAGTGCCTACCACATTTGTTATCTTCAGAATAGTTGCCTACTAATTTGGTGTTTTCTAGGTGATGATGGTGATCATGAGGATGATGATGGTGATGATGATTTTGGTGGTACTGGGGATTGAACTCAGGGCCTTTGTGCTGAGTCACAGCCCCAGTCCTTTTATATATTTTATTTTGAGACAGGGTCTCTTTAAGTCACTAAATTGCCAAGGTTGGGCTCAAGTTTGTGGTCCTCCTGCCTCAGCCTCCCACAGTGCTTGGGATTATAGGTGTGTGCCACTATGCCTGGCTAAAAAGTAACCTAGATAGTTACCATTCCAGCATTAAAGGCAGGAGAACACGCCTTGATTTTAAAAGTGAAAAAAAAAAAAGGTTCATGACTGAGCTTCTTGATGGTAGAAACTCAATTCGGAGGAAGAGCACTGAGCATCAGTTTCAGTTGGGAGAGAAAAATGAGAGCAGGTACTTCTGCAAGGGTGCTATCCCATCCCCAGCTCTCTGCCTCTGTCCCAAGAGTCATGGCCTGGGACTCC
>RJWT010040307.1:0-12534 GCA_004365215.1 Cuniculus paca
AGGATTGCAAATTCAAGGCCAGCATGGGCAACTCAGAGATATCCTGACTCAAAATTAAAAATGAAAATGACTGGAGGTATAACTTGGGGGCAAAAAAACCTGAATGCCTCAATTCAATCCACTGTACTGTGCAAAGGAAAGGAGAGGGGAGGGCAGGAGGGGGGAGGGAAGGGAGGGGAGAGGATGGGATGGGAGGATTGATTTTTTTTTCTTGTTCAACACCATGAGCCAAGGGGGATATGAAAATTACAACCACACTAATATAACTTTACAAACCCTCCATAATGTCTAAAATTAAGACTGGCGAGACCAAAGGCTGATGAGGGTATAGAACAAAGAGCACACACACTGTGGGCAGGAATACAAGCTAGTACAACCACTCTGGGTCACAGTCGGGCAAGTCCCATGAAGTTAAACAGCGATCTTTACCTCTTCACACACCAGCCATGACCAGCTGGGGCATTACTGAGAGACACAACATCTTTGCCTGCGCCAATCCTAAGAAGAAAAAGATGACGACGAGGGACAGCACACATATGGTGACGAGCCACTCTGCCACTAAACGCAGTTCAGGAATCCTGTTGAGTTCTCTCTATCCAGGAAAAATACAGATTATGTGCCATGGTCAAAATAAAGAACACCTGAAATACTTTTCTTGGCCTTATCTTCTAAAAATTCTTCTCACACCGGATCTGATGGCACACACCTGTAATCCTAGCACTCGGGAGGCTGAGGCAGGAGGATCACTGCAAGTTGGAGACCAGCCGGGGCTACAAAGTGAGCTCAAAAATAAATAAATAAATAAAAATTCTTCTCTCTGCAAAACATTGATAAAAGGCCCAATTAAGGATACATTTTCCTGGGAATTTATTGGTATGCTCGTCTAAGAATATACAAGACCTATAAACATTATTAATAATCGTAATAATTCTACATACACTTATGGTTTAAAAAATACAAATACATAATGCATGTGATCCAAACTAACATGGTCCACACTGGGCATATGAGCAACTATTGCTTTAGGAAAATTGCAGGAGAAAAAAATCTCCTTAGAGATAGCAACTAAACCAACCTCAACTCCCAGGTTGCTTCATTATTCTCTTGTCCTCAATATACTAATTTTCCAGCATTTATACCCACTTTAGGGGAAACTTGCTATGTATAAACTGTAAAGTAGTTACCTCTCCAAATCAATTCAGATGGATGCACTTTCCTATTAGTATAAACTATTAATACTTCGAGCATTAAGAATGTTAACACCTAAAGGGTGGAGACCTATACGTTAAATGTATAATACAGCGTTTTATGAAGTTCGAAGCATACAGTAATAAGTGAAGTCACTAAGCAGCTGAGAGCATTTTGGTCACTTGTGATTTTGCATAGCCTGGCCTCTGCCCCCTCCCCCAGGCCCCTCTTATTCTCACTGGTCCTGTGCCACTGACCTTTTGACACTTTCCAGTCCCCCGAACTCCACTCAGGACACTCCCAACACCCATCATCAGTGGCTCAGGAAACAAGTTCTAACAGCTCTGCACTCACACATTCCCTCCCAAGACACAGCGGTAAGAAGCACTTTTTCCACAGCACAGGACTTGACTGGCACAGCAATCCTCTTGACACTTAAAAAATATTACTGAGTAAAGAACAGCACTTGACATGCTGCTGCAAGCCAGGTACACTTGGGGGACCTGCCTCATCCTGCCTGTTGTCCAATGCCCATGCCACGACGGCAGGCCTCCCCAGGTGCACAGAGGTCCTGAATGCTGTCTCCTCCAGAACTGCACCCCTACTCCAGAGGTGGTCAGAGCCCAAGCTCACCCCGAAGTTTTGCAAAATAAGAGGACCTTACCAGTACCTGGAACCCTAGCAGCAGGCTCTAACTGCTTCCCTGGTTCCTACAGTACAGTAGATGAAAAACACCCTAAATTCTAGAGAGCTGGGTTAGGGAGGGGGGAAGCTGTTTCCCCAAAAATCCAACTGCATCTTTTCTAAACCAACTCTTTTCCACCTGGGGCTCTCAGGAAGCTGCATGGTGTCTGGGTGCTCCACCCCCTCAGCAGACACAGGAGGTCCCAGGGACCGCCCTGTACCCCAAATCATAACCAAGACCGTTTTCAACAGGGGGAAAAAGTATTCATCATTTAAAACAGCCAGTTTGTTATCCCTCTCTAGGTAAGAAACTGCCTTGTGACCAAGTGGCAAAAACAGTAATTGTAGGATTTTGTTGGGAGTCTGTTTCATACCAGAGACCAAGACAAGTTATTCACATTTCAGCAACAGAGCCCAGAGACACAATAAACAGGCAGCTTCAAGAAGCCCGCTTTGGGATGCCCAGTGAAACTTTTCATACTGGATTTTTAAAAAAAGATAGCTCACATCCCGTCCCTCAAGTATGTTCGCAAGTTAAAGAATTTTAAGCCATTTTATCTCATAACACTACACAGATGATTGCCCATATTCTCAAGAAAAGCCTTAAGCATTTAAAAGAGAGTGATTTGAAACAGGAACACAAGTGCTCAGGGTGTGACTCAACGGTGGAGCAAATGCTTGCCTAATGTGCAAAAGACCCAGGTTTGTTGTGGGGCAGAAGAAACCCTTCTGAACTGTTGGTGGGAATGCAGACTGATGCAACCACTATGGGGAAAGCAATGCGGAGACTCCTCAAAAAACTAGGACTAGAGGTCCCACTGGACCCAGCTATTCCTCCTCTTGGTACCTTCCCAAAAGAATTAAAAGCAGCATACCAACAGTGATATATGCACACCCATGTTTATAGCGGCACAGTACGTAATAGTTAAATCTTGGAAACAGCCCAAATGTTCATCAACTGATGAATGGATAAAGAAGATGTAATTCTGCCGGGCGTGGTGGCACATCTCTGTAATCCCAGCACTCGGGAGGCTGAGACAGGAAGATCACTGTGAGTTGAGACCAGACTGGGCTACAAAGTGAGCGCAAGGCCAGCCTGAACAGCATAGTGAGACCCTGTCTCAAAAACACAAGGGCCGGGGATCTAGCTCAGCGGTCTAAGTGCCTGCCTGGCAAGCGAAAGGTCACAAATTCAATCCCCAGTGCTGCAAAAAAGATGTAGTTCTAAAAAAAAAGAGGATCTTGGATTAAAACAGAGTATTACTCTGCCATAAAAAAGGATAAGCTTGAGACATTTCTAGGTAAATGGATGCACCCTGAGAACACTCTTAAGTGAAAATAAATCGGACACATATAAAAATACCTCATAGTTTCCCTGGTGTGAGAAATTTAAAGTGTAAATAAGGACCAAAATATATTAATAGATATTCTGAAATAGGAAGAAATGTTCAAATGGGAAGGAGAACTAGGGAAGGAGAAGAAGAAAGAAAAGGAGGAAAAGGTGGGGAGAGAAAAGGAGGAAAAAATAGAAACAAAGCTCTTGTAAACAGGCAGGGGAAGAAGGGTTGAAGGGAGTATAGAAGGGGGAGAAAAAGGATTGCCTTATGAGGAATGTGATCATTATGTATACCTAAAATGTACCAATAAATTTAATTAGTTTTTTTTTAAAGGCCCAGGCTTGATCTGGCACTGCAAAAACACTACTTCTTTTGCAGGTAAATGAGCTCAGAGTATCCACCAAGTAGCTCTAAACAAGTTTCCACGTGCAACTACAGGTCAGCAACACGGGAAGTATGTGTAAAACCTAACTCTGAAGGACTGGGAGGTTCACTGTCCAGAGAAAATATGCCAGAAAAACTAAACATACCAACTTAAGAAACAGTCAAAGACTAGTGGGCACTAACAATGAACATCACCCTCAGAACCCTCTCTGGCACTAAGTCATGCCCGCATGCCACGTGGCCAAAGTATGTAGATTTCAAAGCCTTTCTTCCTGGACAGGGGCAAGCGCACTCCACTTGGAAATCAGGTGAACAAGTCTCTTCAAGAAACTGATGACTAACCTAGTGCACCAGTGAGGGCCCCTGAATCAGCCAGTGTCAGTCTGCCCTGAAGGCCCACTTGAACCTTAATTACTACAAAATGAATTCCAATTAGCTTCAACACCAGAAGCCCAGTTGAGTCAATTTTTTATTGGTCAAGACGGCCCTTTTTCCAAAACTTCCTGCTTTCAGTGCCTCTCGGCCTGACCTTGTTTAAGTTGCTGCCCTTCCTCCACATCGTGAAGTTACTAGCGCAACAATGGCTCGTGGGGCAGCTAACAGGTCTATAAACTACAGCGCACCAAACTCTCCCTCCTGCCACCCACTCCATCCCAAAAAAGGGAAAGAGCCAGGCATGGTGCTGCACGCCTGTAATTCCAGCACTCAGGAAGTGGAGGTAAGAGGATCACCAGGAGTTTGAGGCCAATCTGGGCCACACAGTGAGCTCAAGGCCAGGTTGAACTACTTGGAGAGTCCCTGTCTTATTTTTTTAAAAAGAGGAAAATAAGATTGTGGGTGAGTCTTTCCAAAGGATTTCTATTCAGCTCAGCATCACTCTCCTTAGAATGATTTCTACAAATTTTGAACTCAAGGTGCTAATAAACTATCTCTGATATGAAGAGAAAACAAGCAGCCCATAAACCTGACTGCAAACTTGAAGTTCAACTTAAAGTAGGATCAACTTCATTCTGAAAAGTCACCTGCAAGTGCAACAGAGGAAGCTGATGACTGTTCATAACTCTTCAACCTATTTCCTTGTTACCAAAGTTTCGAAAATACATAAAAGCTGGGTTTTCCATTATCCTGAACAGTCCAGAGGAGGTCTGTCAAAAACTACTGGACATGGAGGCTCCCTGGCCTGCGACTCCTGGTCCTTGTCAAACACCAACTAACTCCCATGGGACCAGTGATTACACAATCTAGGTTCCCAGAACAGAAGACTCCACTAGAATAATCCACCCGAGAGACAATGACATCATGTGGTCACTAGACAGGAAGTTGGCTTGAAGTGAAGGGTAAAGTCTATAAAGCCAATACAAGATGACCACCAACCGAAAAATGAAACTAAGTCACCTACTGCCGAAAACCTACTTTAAAGAAAACATGGAAACCGACACGGTGGAAATCATTCAGGAAACGAAACCAGCACCACTCAACTCCGAGGCCATTCGCGTGGGGTCCGACCCACTGGTGAGCCCATCCACCCTGAGGGATCTTGCCAGCGCTCCGCCGGTGCGACTCACATGAAAACGCGCAGTAGAACAAAAGCGAAGCTGAGTTCCTGCTCCTACAACTTCGCAGCCGCACCGCTGAGAGGGACACTGGGCGCGAGGCCGGCCGCAGTGGCCCCGTTTACACAGGTCTGGCGGGCGGCGCTCGCACACAACGCCCCCCCGACTTTACTGACAGCCACAAGTGGTCTGGCCCAAGGCTTCGCAGGCCAGCGCCCCCCTACGCGCGCACACAGCATACAGGACCCTCCTGGGCCACCACGCAGGCAACTTTCCCTCGGGGGCGGGGCGGACCTCACAGTGAACTAGAGGCGGCCGCAGACCCAGACCCTCCGCGAGCGCTCCCTGCCCCCACCCGGGCCCAAGCCGCGTGCCCAGAACCCCAGGCGCGGAGCCGGCGCCCCGGCGGGCCCCCCACCTGCACAGCTCGTGGAACTCCGCGGCCTGGGCCTGCGCGGTCCCCGAGGCTGCGGCGAGCAGCAGGAGCAGCAGCAGCAGCAGCAGCAGCAGCAGCCGGGAGCGCGGAGCGCGGCCGTCGGGTGCGGGCCCCAGGTGGGCGCCCCAGCCAGCGGCGGCCCCCATCGCTCCGACCCGGGCTGCGCGGCGAGCGCGAGGCCAGAAGCGGACGAGAGACTGGAGGCGGCGGCCGCTCGGGGCCGCGCCCGGGATGGGGTCGTAGGTGGAGCTCCGGAGGAACGAGACCCGCAGAAGCAGAAGAGAGGCGGCGCCGCTCTGCTGGGCTCGGCGACGGCCCCCGGAATCGCGCCACGTGACCGCTGCTGGCACCGCCCCGTCCCGCCCCTGGCTCACGTGACTCCCTTGTTCAGGTGATCGCGGCGCGCCCGGCTCCGCCCAGGTCCGGGTCACGTGAGCAGCGCCCGGGCGGGACAGGAAGCGGTGCTGGCGGGGCGAGGGCGCCAGGTGTACTGTAAGATCTGTGTGCTCCTGCCGGCCTCGGTTTCCCCTCCTGCCGCCCCTACTGCACCGTGAGCAACCGTGCCCCGCCTGGATCAGTAGAGTGAAGCAGAAAAGGGGTGTTACATCAAAACGCCAGGGTGGAAAATTCCGTAGCACAGCCGCGTTGGTGCGGATCTGTGTGAGGTAAGAACACAGCTTTCCTGAGCCCCATGGATTTTCCAATCTGTGCTCCCAAGGGCCTCATGCAGCCTTCTGTGTGGACGTGATTTCCCAAGCGAGGGCTTCCTGCGACACGGAAGGCGGCACAGATACAGCAAAGTGGGCATGGTTAGCAGTGTGAGTCGCCAGCAAGTGTCGATCAGTGAAGCTTCATAAATTCCACTCAGGTGTCAGGTTGAGCCCATACTGTATGACTGGCTTTAAGCCCGACACCGCAAGACGACAAACTGAAAAACACCCCCCCCCGAAGAACTTACTTCCTCTGAAGCAAATGAAGACAAGGCTGGTGGCATACCTCAGTGGTAGAGCGCTTGTCTGCTATATGAGAGGCCGAATTCATCCACAGCACTGCAAAAATTTGCAAACCACCATGACGACTAATCTTGTTAGTGCTTATTCCACGCCGGACACTGCGATGAGTGCTTCAGCATGAATCCTCACAAATCTATGAGGTGGGAACCTTGTTATTGATGAGCAGTTCAGGACATTCTGAGATAAGGCAAAGCTGGAATTCAAATACTTGTAAATAATCATGATCAATATGTGCCAGTAGCTGACACTGTTGAGCAGGTGATCAAGTACCCAGTAATGTTCTGGGACTTCCATTTGACTTTTTAATCTGAACAATTCTTTAAGAGAGGTTCATTTATTTCACCCATATACAGATAAGGAAATTGAGACATGGAGGAATTAAGTAACTAGGTGGTCATGCAGCTAATAAATGAAAGAGGCAGAGTTTCAGCCCAGACCAGACAGTCCCAGAGCCTGTGACATAGCCAATGTGCTATCCTGCAAGGGTTATACTGCTCTAATGGCTATAGGTGAGAGCCTAGATGTCAACCGCAGGTATCAAAAAAGGATTCATGATTTGCTAATCCAGAGTTCTAATTGTTACAGGTAAGGGTCATTACTAATACCATCACATAAAAAGTTAACCAGAATATTAAGTTTGTCTCAAAGTATTGCCACCAAACTATATTTCTCTAATAAAGGGAAAATGTACCGTCACAATGAAAAGATCTGGCAGAACCACTCAATCAAGTGATTAAAAGTACTATCTCCAAGCCGGCGTGGTGGCATACATCTGTAACCCCAGCACTCAGGAGGGTGAGACAGGAGGATTGCCACGAGTTCAAGGTCGGCCTTGGCTACTTAGTTCGAATTGCCTAGCAAGGCCCTGTCTCAATAAATAAATTAAATAGAAATAAACTGCATAGTTCAAGATCAGCCTGAACTACATGAAGCGACCCTGTCTCAAAAAATAAGCCAATAGGTGGTATCATCAATGTTTTGAAAAACTGACATTTTTGCTTCTTAAAATGATGGAATGAAAACTATTGCTGTGTTTGGTAGTAGAGTGGCATGGTCCACAAAAACAAAGCAAACAAACAAAAACATGTTTAATAAATATCAGCTTCATATTTGGAATTCAGTGTTTTCTTCCACCTCAGAATTAAGAGCCACCACCAGTTAGATCTAGGCCAAAAGCAGAATGAATTTCACTGTCTTACAAAATTGTGTCTACATCTTTTTGTCTGTGTTCAAGGTAGATAAAATCAGTTTTGCAACATTCATGGATTACATCAAATTACATATTAAATAGACAAGAAAGATAAAACCAAGCGACACACATTAGAAATGAAGCACACAGTCTAATGGAAATGAACAATAGTAAGGAAAAAAAAAAGTATTGCTATGACTGGGGATGTAGGTCATAGGTTGAGAGCTTGCTTAACATGCACAGGACCTTGGGTTCAATCTCCAGCACTTCAAAAAAACTAAACATTAACAAAACTATGGCTAAATGATACTGTCTAAAAGAGTATAATCATAGCTCAGGTGCAAATATAAGATCAATATATGTCAAAAGATATTGTTTAACTCATTAATGTGCAAACCAGTGACATGTTCCTACTGGTTCAAAAGAGAATCCAAAGAAAATTCAACACATATATAAAAAGTTGCCTCACAGTTGGAAGGTTAATCAGAAATCAACTGTATATCCAGTGGATGCAACTTGCACTTCTAAAGGCAAGAAATCATATATATCATCATTGTACAGTTTGCAGTGAGTTCGATCCCTGGTACCAAAAAAAAAAAAATCTACAATTTACAGAGTTGTAAAATAATTCAAAGACAAAAAGCACAGCACACCCTACAATCAGATGCAGTATTTCCCCCTTATTCTGGTTTCCATTTCTTTGAGTTCAGTTTTCCACAGTCAACCTTGATCTAAAATTATTACATGGAAAATGCTAGAAATAAATCATACATTTTAAATAACTTATATGTTGTTATAATTGTATTTTACTATTGTTATTTTCTTACTCTGCCTAATTTGTAAATTAAACTTTATCATAGGTGTGTATGGACAGAAAAAAACAGCATTCATAAGGTTCTGTACTACCTGATGGTTTCAGGCATGTACTAGGGGTCTGGAACCCTGAAAGGTTTACAAGACAACACTAATTTTCCTTTAAAGCTCACCAATAATATTTTTAATGCATTTCAAAGTCTTTCATAATCTTCCCTATCGTGAGTAGGTGTGGTGGCACATGCCTATAATCCCAGCACTCGGGAGGCTAACGCAGGAGGATTGCTGTAAATTCAAGGCCGCCCTAGGCTACAAAATGAGTTCAAAGCCAGCCTGAACTGCTCTGGCTCAAAAAAATTTTTTTACTCTACCATACACAATATCACTTATGTGGGGCATTCTTGCCAAGAAGTTTAATTTAAATCTAAAATAATCAAATCGAGATGGCAAAACATTCTACAAGAAAACTGAATCGGACAATTCCAAAATATCAGTTTTATAGAATAATACTGCCCCTTTCCCAAGAGTAACAGTTGTACTCTAGATCAGGGTAGCATGTGATAACCTATAGGCCTGATCAGGCCAGGCAACTATTTTTGTAAATAAAGTTTTATTGGAATATATCCACACCAATTTGCGTAAGTATTGTCTGTGGTTGCTTTTGCCTCCAATTGCAATATTAAGTACTGTAAGGGCCACGGATTTAGCTCAGCAGCAAAGCACCTGCCCAACAATCAAAAGATCCTAAGTTTGATTGAAAACAAAGTTAAGTACTATAGTTGCCACCAAGACCATGGCCTGAAAATCTCAAAATATTTTAGATTTTGCCATGTGGCCCCTAGTAGGAAAGAAAGAAAGAAAGAAAGAAAGAAAGAGGAAGGAAGGAAGGAAGGAAGGAAGGAAGGAAGGAAGGAAGGAAGGAAGGAAGAAAAAAGAGAGAAAGAAGAAAAGAAAAGAAAGAGAAAGAGAGACTAACTTGCTGACTTCTCTTCTAGATCACTGGTTCTCAAACATAGTCCTTAGACCAGCAAGTGTGGCATTATCTACCTGCTCGTTAGGCCAGTTCATAGACCCCACCCCAACCTAGTGAGTGAAATCCAGGAGGGGATTTTGTTTGTCTTTTGCTTTGTTTTGTATGGCGGTGCTCATGATCCATCCTAGGGCCTTGCATACGCTAAGTACGTGCTCTACCACTGACCTGCATACCCAGGCCCAGGAAATTGTTTTAACAAACTCTGCACAAGACTCTCATGAACATGAAAGTTTGAGAACCATTGTCCTGAATTCCAGGAGTCTAAAGAAGCGTGACAATAAAATCCAATGTGTGATCCTTAGTTGGAGCTGGCAACCCACAAAAGGAAGCTAGCTATAAGGTACATTCACAATCAGAAAAATTTTAATGTACAGTAAATTGTAGATTAGAAACTCTTAAGTCAAGTGGTGTAGGGAATAATTCTGTATTTCGTTTACATTTTGAAACCTTTAAGGAAACAGAAACCTAGAGATGTTAGCTAAAGACCGTCTGTTATGGGTTAAACTGTATCCCCAAAAAGATGTTATACATAGTTCTAACCCCCAGTGCTTCAGGTTGTGACCTGATTTGAAAGTAGGGCCACTCCTAATGGATTAGTCAAAATGATCACTCTAGGGTCGGGGATTTAGCTCAGTGGTTTAGGTGCCTGCGGGCAAGCGCGAAGGTCATGAGTTCAATCCCTGGTGCTGCAAAAAAAAAAAAAATGATCACACTAGACATGGTGTTTAACACCTGTCATCCCAACACTCATGAGAGGCTGAGGCAGGAAGATCATTTAGCATTCAAGGTCAGCTTGGCTACATAGTGAGCTCAAAGTCAGCCTGAACTACAAAGTGAGACCTTGTCTCAAAAAACAATAACAAGGGCTGGGGATATAGCTCAGCAGCACAGTGCCTGCCTGTCAGGCTTGAGGTCATGAGTTCAATCCCCAGTACCAAAAAGAAAAAAGAAAAAAAGATGAACTCATGCTGCAGTAGGGTGGGCTCTTAATCTATAAAGACTAGTGAAGGTCTATTGTTGTTTGTTTTGTGTTGTAGTACTGGGAATTGATACCAGGGCTATATCCCAATCTCTTTTAATTTTTATTTTGAGGGAAGTTCTCTCTAAATTGCCCAGACTAGGCTCTAATTTGTGAATCTCCCGCCTCAGCCTCCTATGCTGCTGAGTTTACAAGAGTGTGCACCATGCCCAATAAAACTAGAGGCAGAGACACGAGAAGACACACGTGAGGATGGACAAGTGATGCATCTGCAGGCCAAAGGGTGCCTAACATCATTGGCAACACCAGGAGCTAGGAGAGTGGCTTGCAAAAGATGACCCCCTGAGAGAGCATGGCTCTGCCCATACTTTGATTTTGGACTTAGAGCCTCCAAAACACTGAAACAATACATTTTGTTTCTCTTGATCGCTCACTGGCATTTTGTTATGGCAGCCCTAGTCACAGATACACTCCCCAGCTAGTGGGAGAGATCCAGCTGCAGGAGATAGGTGCTGCCCCAGCTCTACCAGTACAGAGGCTCCACCTTCCTGCACCTGCCATTCGCTTCAGTCTGGCTCTGGAAACATGAATGACAGACCAAGGAAAGAAATCGGCTGCTGCTGAGGATGTCATCAGGCGGTGTCTTGAGCGGAGGCAGGTGAGATTAATGGCTGCCCCTTGGGAATGCAAACCTCGAGCTGTCAAACTGATGGTGTGCAAATCTCTCTCTGAAACTCTGACAAAAGCTTGCAAAAGATTCACAAACTTTTCAGAACATCCAGAAAGCTCCTGATTCTACCCAAAGACTCCCCAAAGCACATTGTCATTCCTTTTTGAGTATTCCTTGATTCCGAAGATGATAAACAGTTTTTGGTAGTGTAATCAAGAAGGAGAAGGTCCCTGATGAAACATGCTGGATATGTCATTGTATCAACTTCCAAATGCTTCGCAGGAAAATACATATAGAGATATAAAGCAGATGTTAAAAATATTACCAATTGCAAGTGTAGGAGAAATTATGTCAGTTCTCTTAAACTATTCTTTCAGCTTTTCCGTGGGTTTGACATTTCCTGAAAACAAGAAGTCGAAAAATCCCATTATAGAAGAGATAGCTTAGGAGGTGAATCTGGGCAAATAGGTTGGGGAAATACACAGAAAGGACATTGCAGGCAAGGAGAACAGTAAGTGCAAAGTCATGAGTAGAAAAACACAGAAGCTGTATTTTTCTATACAAGATGTTTAGCTTAAGTAGAAGTCACATGGGAATGGAAAGAGCTATTTTTGGTCAAATATAGTGCTAAATCCAGTTCTTTTAAAATAATCTGTAAGGAGCTCACAGATTGTTGTAAGGAGCTTTAGATTGTTTTGTTTGTTTGTTTTTGAGACAGAGTCTCCCTACATAATTCAGGCTGGCCTTAAACTCACTATGTATCCCAGGCTGGCATCAAACTTATGGTGATCCTCCTGCCTCAGCCTCCTGAGTGCTCGGATTTCAGGCATGCACCACCACACCTGGATTACATAGATGATTTTAATGCATGTTTGGGGAAATTTTATTCAAGTCAGTTCCTCAAGGATCTTGAATGCTTACCTAATACAATTAGATTTAATTGGATATGAAATGGGGACCCATAACAGGTGACACAGCGATCCATGTCAAAGTCTCACTCTGTGTCAGGAACTGTTCTGAGTATTTCATTTACTGCTCATAGTAACCCAATGAGACAGATCACGTTATTATTCTCATTTAAAAGGTGCAAAATTCAGGCATGAAGAAATTGAATACCTTGCCCAAGGATCATGCCACTATAAGGAACGGAGCTTGGAGATGAACTCTCCGCTCTAAGACTCATATGCTGATTCTTCCATGAGACATCCATGCCTGAGAGAGAGATGGTCACAGTGACACATCAGAAGATGCATCT
>RJWT010040308.1:0-12519 GCA_004365215.1 Cuniculus paca
CTTCTTTGAAAGATGACCATGTGTTAAAACAATTTTCAATTTACTTACTGAGAAGTCTACATTCTCTTACTTTCATGTAACACAACCGTGTAGCCAATTGCATTCCAAAGGTAAAGTGGTAAGTTGTTCCATGTCCAAGTGCATGGTCAGATAAAGAAAAATGTGTCCAGTAAGCTTAGCTATAGTCCATACTTTCACGTAACTATGAGCCTACTTCTTGTGATAACAAATGCACACACACACATTTTTGACTTAATATAGTAATTTAATAACAGGGCTATAAATCATTGCTATAATAACAAGGTTTTAATAAAATATGTTTTAAAGTCTTTGTCATCATGTTCAATATTTAATCCATCAGTTTCCCAAGTCTTGAATCATAATAGCTGATGATGATGCCTGATCACTAGATTATCACTGGATTGTATCATAGGTGAGTATTAGGTTTCTCATGTGCTTCAGCTTCTCTCATGACATATGACTACAGAGTGTTGCCTAGGGCTGGTTGTAGAAAGTGTCACTACCACACTGGATACAGATGCCTGACTGAGGGGGGGAAAGGCCTGAAGTTCAGCTGCCCTTCTGCTCCACAGGCTGTGTGACTATGGACAGAACCTAGAGGCAGGAATGTCCAGAGTTACTGAAAGCGCTTGAGAGATTTCTGTAGGATTGCCCATCAAATTCTAAAAAGTACCATTATAATTTAATGAGGCTGTCAATCAGTTTGACAAATACTTTGTTCATGGAAAATAAAAACATGGCAATGGGAGAGATTTCACCTGAAACTATTACTGAGTGGCCATTTTTGGCTATGTACCAGTGACTTCAACATCATGGAAAGCTCAGAAACAATAGAGACTGCTAAGCACGGTATCCCCTGGCTTTCATTCTATACCCTTTGCAAAATCAAAAGGCAGTAGCCACACATACAAATGCTCAACTTTTAAATAATATCAGAGAGTAATCAGAAACCAATTATTATGGAACAATGCAGGAAATTGAAAAGACCTTTCAGACAATGAGAAAATGATTGAAATTGTTTGTTTGGTTTTGCTTTTTTAGAATGACAATTGGGAGAAATGTATTAGATATGAAAATTGTTTCATAGACACTGAATTTCACTGTTCTATGTTAGTATTTTGTATAGAAGGCAGATAACAATATGATTTAATTGAACAATAATTTTTAAAGTCAGGTAATTCAGGAAAATGAAAATGTGAAAAACTACACTCAAAATTCCTTCCTTTGTTGTGTACTTCAAACTGGGTCCTGCAGTGGTAATTGCTCGTAATACATGGCATGTATATTAATTCAAATTTTTAGCTATGTATTAATCACATACAGATTTTTCCAGAAAAGAATTGAGTCTTGACATAAATAACCTTTACTGAGTTATTTTTTATTAAATGACATACAGTGGATATCTCTTATAACAAAGTAAATAGTGATGCATTCCAGTTTTTAAGCATATCATCCATTTTATACATTCAGTATAATGCATGTTATATCACATAGTCAATTTTTTTATTGTTCAAATAACTACTGCTTTGATTAAATCTTGTTTGTATACTTTGGAATAAATTTTAGATATTTAGTTGGAGAACTAAAGTATATGTAAGAGATTGAGTAAATGCTCTCTTCCTTTCCCCTCGAAGATGTTTATGTCTTACTTTGTGAAACCCATAAAGTTACTGTATGTGGCAACAGGGACTTTGTAGATCAGACTGAGGTAAGAATCTTGAGATGAGCAGCCCTAAGTGTAAGCACAAGAGTTATAAAAGAAAGACAAAAAGTTCCAACGTGGACAAGGTAATGTGAGGAAAGAAGCCAATGCTGACTGACTGACTGAATGGATAGACAGACAGATAGATAGATAGATAGATAGATAGATAGATAGATAGATAGATATTTCCATATCACACATACATATGTAAGTATTCTAGTATTCTATTTTGTACATATATGTGTTACATTTTTTAGCTAAGAAAGTACCGAAACAATGACATAGTAGTAGTCCAACTCTTCATGTAGGGACATTATTCTCCACGGAGGAAGCCAGGATTCTTGGAGAAAAGGGCTGATTCCAAGATTGTGACAAGCACCTGTAATCCCAGAAATCTGCAGGCTAAAGCAGGAGGATTGCAAGTTCAATCCCATGGTCAATTTAGCAACGTAATTAAACCCTACCTCAAGATAAATTTTAAAAATTAATAAAAGTTGAATAAAAATTAATAAAAATTGAGTGTGTAGCTCAGTGTGAAGGCCCTTAGTTTTGGTTCTATTCCTAGTACTGCCAAAAAAAAAAAAAAACAAAGAGAGAGAGAGATCCTAGAATATTATTTTAGTACTAGCCAGTAAAAAGATGCTCAAAGAAACATAGGAAAATTATAGAATTAGATTTGTAAATATAGAATTTAAATATAAAAGTAAATAGCCCAAGCAGTAACAATCTAAGAAAAAAAAAAAAGAAATAATTGTTATATACAAGGATAAGGCTTATGGAACTCTGTCCCAAAGAATTTTAAAGGATGGTTAAATAAGTAAATGAGAAGAGAGAATTGCTCCTTACAGAAGGGTTCTGAAATATGCAGAAGCTTTCAAATCCAGGAATACAGTTTGGTTTCTCTCATCTCAAGTGTGGGATGGATTTGGTGATTCACATATAGCAAATAGAACATGAAAAGGGAAGCATAGTGACTTCAAATTGGAGAAACCGGAGCCTATGTGTGAGGGTTCGAATATATGTACCTTTCAAACTTTATGCTGAAATTTAACCCCCACTGTTGTTGTAGTAAGAAGAAAAGACTTTGCATGAGAAATTATATCATAAAGGTTCTGTCCTCATAAATGAATTAATGTTTGTTAAATGGCTTCTGGGAACTAGTTTCAGCCTCCTTTGCTCTTTCACCATGCGAGGGCATTTTATTCCTCCCAGGTTGTTCCTCCATCCGTTACTATGGGAGAATGTTTGGATGGCATTATATATGATGAATAAGTCTTTCCTAGATATCAAACTTGCCCCTTTGATCTCAGACTGCTCAGCCTCCATAAATGTTCAAAAACAGATTTCTATTCTTTTTAAATTTCCCAGGCCCATGCATTTTATTATAGCAACATCAATTAACTAAGACACTGAGTGGTCAAAGTTGACATCATCAGTGATATATGATATTAACAAGTATCTGTTATATGATGAGATGACCAGGGCCTTTTATCTGCATGTCATTCTTCCCATACACCCATAATGCAGTCTAATTCAGAGAAGTTAGCAGACAACTTTGAAGCAAAAAATATTCTACAAAACGTCTGGTCAGTACTATTCAAATCTAAGATCTTATCCAAGGAAAGAGGTAGCAGCTATAACTACTAGACTAAGTGACATGAAGACTAATGAAATGGATCTGGGATTTGAAAAAAAGGTACTAATAAAAAGCTGTTGATATCCAAATAAGCCTTCATTTTACTTAATGGTACTGCTCAATGGTAATTTGTTAGTTGTAACCAAAATATTTACATACTCAGTTTTCCTGTTGCTAGGGACAAATAAGCAGGAGTGGTTTGGTTTATTTAATTCATTGTTTCAGAAGTATCAATCCATGGCCAGCTGGCTGCAGTGCAGAAACATTATGGCGGAAGGGACCAGGGAGGCAAAGAGGTTTACTTCAGGGTTTCTGGGAAGCAGAACATGGAACAGTACCAGAGAGGAAAAGAGGGACCACGTATAGTACCCCAAAACATATTCTTATGACCCATGCAAAAGTGTGCCTCCAAAAACCTTCCAAGTTGACAAGTTCAATCATCACTATATATAAATAATATATAATATATAAATGCTAACATTTAGGGAAGTTCACGGAGACAAGCATTATCTGTATATCTTTCTAGCTGTTCAATAGCCTAAAATTATTACAAATAATGTGAAAAATGAGGAAAATATTCAGTAGTTAATATACAATCACAAAAGTGTCATCAAGCACCAAAGGTGTGATGGGAAAATACTTTCAAAACTTTCATTGGATCAAATCTAACCATGACCTAATCGTTATGGCTTAAGTCATCTACTTATTACATGATATCTTCTTTTAAAAAAAAAAAAATAAGGGCTGGGGATTTAGCTCAGTGGCATAAACGCCTAGCTGCCTGCCTGCCAAGTGCAACAGCATGAATTCAATGCCCAATACCAAAAAAAATTAAACAATAAAAAAAAACAAAGAATAAAAACAATAACACAATTTCAAAACAAAATAATAGGACATCAACACTAATTAACATATTGCATACTATCTTCAAAGTAGTTGTTCAGATGACAAGGTGTAGGCGTGAAAAAAATGATCAAAAAATCAAACAATGAAAACACAAACTTTCTTTCTGACGAATTAACAGAGATTAGTAGTATAGTTATCTATCTTGTATATATATATATATATATATATATATATATATATATATGGATGTATATACAGACATATAATCTTTTTCCTCCTTTCTTTCCTCCTTTCCCCATCCTAGTTGTTCTTTCCTTTTGAGCAGTTTCTTTTCTTTCATTTTCTCAATACTTATTGTACATTTTGGACCTTATTTACTCTTTCATCTTTTTACACTAGGGAAACATTACAATATTTCCATATATGAGTCTGATTTATTTCACTTATGAGTATGGTCTCAAGTTGCATCTGTTTACCTATAAAAGCCTCAAATTTGTTCTTCTTTATAGTAGAATAATACTCCATTCTATAAAAATACCACATCTTTTTTATCCATTCTGTGGTTGATGGGCATTTGGGTTGTTTCTAAGATTTAGCTATCACAAATTGTTGCTGCTATAAACATAGGTGCACATATATTACTATGGCATGATGCTTTCAGTTCTTCTAGGAAATTACCCAGAGAGGGAATAGCTGGATTGAATGGGGCCTCCATTCTAGTTTTTTGAGGAATCTCCACACTGATTTCCACAGCGGTTGTACCAGTCTACACTCCCACCAGCAGTGGAGAAGAGTGCCTTTCTCCCCACAGCCCCAAAACATTTGTTATTGTTTGATTTCTTGATGACAGTCATTCTTTCTGGAGTGAGATGAAATCTCAGTGTTGTTTTAATTTGCATTTCTTGAATGATCTGTGATGTTGAACATTTCATATATTTATTTGAATTTGTCTTTCTTCATCTGAGAAGCACATGTGCATCTCACATACCCATTTTTGGATTGGGTCTTTGAATTTGGGGGGCAGGGCTCTGGTGTTTTCAATTCTTTATACATTCTAGATATAAATCCTTTGTATGAGGGACAGTTGGTTTAAATTTTTCCCATCCTGTGGTTTTTGTTTTCATTCTGTTGGTGATTTCTTTTGACATGCAAAAACTTTTTAACAAAATGAGATCCAAGTTGTTGATTCATTAAAGTACTTCCTATGCAGCTTGCATTTTCTTCATGAACTCTTTGCCTACCCTTATGTCTTCAATATTTCTACCTACCTTATCTTCCAATGAATTAAATGTTTCTGTTTTAATATTTAGATCTTTGATCCATTTTGACTTTAGTGCATGGTGATAAACATGGGTCTGGTTTTAGACTTCATCATGTGGAAAGCCAATTTTTCCAGCACTATTTATTAAAGAGGCTTTCTTCCAGTGAATATGTTTGGTGCCTTTGTCTAAGATAAGGTGGCTGAGTGTTTTTGTAGTTGTGTCTGCATCTTCTAATCTGTTCTACTGATCCTCAGGTCTGTTTTTTTGCCAGTACCATCCTGATTTTATCACAGTAGCTTTATAGTATAATTTTAAGTCTGGCATTGTGATGCCTCCTGCCTTGCCTTTGTTGCCCAAAAATTCCTTTGCTATTCTAGGTTTCTTCTGTGTCCAAATGAAATTTAAGAATGCTTTCTCTACATCTGTGAAGTATACTAATGGTATTTTGATTGGAATTGCATTAAATCTGCATAATAGTTTTGGGAGAATGGCCATTTTCACAATGTTAGTTTTTTCTATCCAAGGAAAAGGGATATCTTTCTATTTTCTGGTATCATCTTCAATCTCTTTTTTCAGAGTACTGTAATTTTCATTATATAGATCTTTTGCATCCTTTGTTACATTGATTCCTAAGTATTTCATTTTTTTGAATGCTACTATGAAAGGTGTTATTTCCATAATTTCTCTTTCAGTGAGTTTGTTGTTTGTGTACAAGAATGTTATTGATTTTTCAGTGTTTACTTTGCATCCAGCTGCACTGCTGAATTCGCTTATTAACTCCACTCATCTTTTAGTGGGGTTTTTTGGGTCTTCTATGTAGAGTATCATATCATCTGCAAATAATGGTAATTTAACTTCTTCCTTTCCTATTCTTATTCTTTTTATTTCTTTCTTTTGTCTAATTGCTCTGGCTAATGTTTCCAGCACTACATCAAATAGAAGTGGTGATAGTGGACATCCTGGTCTTCTTCCTAATTTTAAAGTGAAAGCTTTCAGTTTTTTTCCATTTAGTATGATGTTGGTTGTTGGTTTGCCATACATGGCTTTTATCAGACAGAGGTAGAGATTATCTATTCTGATTTTCTCTAGGGTTTTTATCATGAATGAGTGTTGGACTCTATCATAAGCTTTTTCTGCATCTATTGAAATGATCATGTGATTTTTGTCTTTGACTCTGTTGATGTGGTATATTACATTTATTGATTTGCATATGTTGAACCATCTCTGTATTCCTGGAGTGAATCCCACTGGGTTATGGTGTATATCTTCTTTTTTTTTCCCTGGTGGAATCACTCCTGGGAAGATTATATAGAGTGCAAAATATAAAAATTATAATATTATTGATATAAACATGGAATGTTCCACCTGTTTAAGGATTTATTGTCAATGATTATACCCAATTTTATGTAAAAATACAGCATTAATTTAATTCACCATTGTGTTAAATACTTTTCTTTATATTTTTGCTCAAAAGGGTCTTTCTGGATTGCAAATACTGTTGAGATTAGTTTAGTGAATATATCACTTTTTTCCATAATTGAAAGAACATACAGTAGTCAAGCATAAGGTATTATTAATTTTTTATGCTATAGCTTGTGGACTCCACCCAACAAGTACTCCCATCTAGAAGAAAAGCAAAATTGTTCACAGTGCCCTAAAGTTAGAAGGTGGCCTCACAAAAGCAATCAGTTTTCAACTCTCCCTGATTTTTCAGTCCTACCAAAATCTAAAATAATACTTTTGAAATGAATTTTAATAGAAATAAGAGACTAACGAATTTTTTTTGTACCAGGAATTGAACCCAGGACCTCATACTTGCCAGGCAGGTACTGTGCCACTGAACTACAACTCCAGCCCCAAATGAATGAATTTAAATGTATAACTCCTACCATTACAGTCTATAGGAAAGAAGAAAATTCTCAAAATATTGCCCAATCCAGAGAAAGAATTTAAAGCACTGAACTTTAGAAATTCCTAAGTTTAACCTAAATGTTTCATTAAACTGGCTTGTACCTAAACCTTAAAATTTTATTTTTTCATCTGGCCAGATTAGCAACAGCCAGATTTGGACTTCACATCTCACCACTACTACCTTTCCCTTATTTTGGTCATGAATATATTCTATAAATAGATCCACCTTATGACTTAGCTTTTCTGTTTATAGATGCATATTCAAATGAAATGAAATCAGCATGCCAATTTATTGTTTATGGCACTGTTCACTGTATCAGTATGTGGAAATAACCTAGGTGCCTACCAACAGATGAATGGAAGGAGAGAGAAAGAGACAGAGAGACAGAGGCAAAAAAATGTATACACATGATTCAAGAAAAAAAATAGTATGATGTTATTTCAACAGATGACATTATCCTCAATAGAGTACTTTAGAGGATGTTGTACATTGCAGAAAACCCACTATATCGCCATCCCTCAGAGAAGAAATTGAAAGTGAGTGTGCAGCAATCTCAATGACCAAGGTTAACTAAGCAGCAGTAGTAATAATAGTAATAAATATCTTGAAGCTAATAGAAATCACTTTGAGCACCTCTTATAATTGTCGCAATCAAAGGTAACTTCTGTTAATCTCATGATATCTCAATAAATTTAGTATTAAAACATTTATAGCAATTTTTCTTTTCCTGAAGTGTGTATATATATTTTTGGCAGACCTTTATGTAATAATAGCCATAAAGAATAATTAAATCCTAGAATTTGTATCAAAATTGATGTAAGTGTATAAGTACCACGCACAAACCACTGAAGCTCTAGAAATGAGCATAAATGTAGAATGCTGTGTTAAGTGAAAGACATCAGGCACAGAAATACAAGCGTTACTATTTTAGATCTAAAATATCTCCATGTATTCAAGATGAGGCTGTTTTATTGTGCCTAGATCATGGAGGTCTCTTTACTCATCAGTGGAATACAGTAATCCAAATTTTACTAAAAAATAAAGTAAAAAATCATTTTAAAAACTCAATTCTTCAGAGTTAATGGAACTTTTATCTCTATTCTGTGAGCAGAAAAACTAAAGTTAGGACTGTATGTCCATCAACAGATAAATAAAGAAAATGCAGTATCTACACATGATGGAATGGTACTCACTTATAGAGATGAGTAAATTTGAGATATCTGTAGGGAATAGATGCACTTGGAAAATATAATGTTGAGTGAGATAAATCAAACACACAAGCTTGAATATCATATGATGTCTTTAGTTTGAGTGAAGCAAAATGAAAACAAAGAGCATAATAAAGGATGGATGGAAGCAAATAAGGGAATAGATATCTTGATAATGAGAAGTCCATGAGGATGAGGGAAAGGGAGTAGGACCAGGGAAGAGGACGTTAAAAGAGTAACATATGCCATGTGCAGGGGTGTAAAGATTATATGTCATAAACATGAGCTAATAATGCCAAAATGGATATAAATGAGGCAAGGGTATTTAAAGGTAGAGGGAGGAACATGTATGGGAAGGTGAAAGGGATTGAAACAATGAAACAAGCTGTATTAAATTCATGTGCCAAATTTAGCAAGATGAACATATACCTCATGTGTATGTACTAATAAAAGAAATAATAAAATAACAAAATAAAATAAAATATTCATAATCTCAATATCAGTAGAATTTAAGAAATGTATTAAGTGTCAAAATTGTTTACAAAAGTAAAAATTGGTGTCAGAAATTTACATCAACAGTCCATTATTTAATTCATCAGTAAGGAACTCAATTGGATTATGCCTACTGTTTATTATTTCATAAGAATTCATTTCAATATCAAATCTGAAGAAATGATGTACAATGAAATTCATATGAGACAAATTCACATGAGAATTCATTTCACTGTCAAATCTGAAACAATGTACAGTGAAATTCATATGAGATAAATTCCTATGAGATAATTTTTTCCAAATAATATCATGAAAATTCAATTTTTCTCTACTTCCAATTTATTTTCAATGTCTTGATTTCATAAAAAATATGCTTATATAAGATTACTCAAAAAACCTGTAATGCTTTTCACCTACTAGGATTTATTGATATGTGAAAGCCTATCAAGATTTCCAAAATTTTGATTTATTAAACTTTCTTATCCTTAGGAGAATTTCAATAAAGATTTAATATAATTCATTTTTAAACATGCAGGAAAATACAGATATCAATTTCATAAGATGCCCTGATTTCTTTTAATGACATTTACAGTAAAATTGAAGCATTCATGAACTACACTATACATTTTTTAAAAGCCACCATTGTAAGTACTATTAGTATGATGTTCTATTGTGTGTCTCACAGACTGACCCAGATGATTACCTCCAGGAGATGATGCTATAAATGAAGTTGGTGAAAATAAAGTTTAACCTATATAGAAAAACCATGCAAGAGACATTTCTAAGAAGGTTATATTTTAAAACTCTTTAAGCACTTTGTTCTGTCATCAAATTTAATATTTACAAGTTATTTAGATATATTAATTTTTGTGTTATTAAAATTTTGTTTCTAAAATAGATTATTTGTGAATTTCAATAATTGTAGCTTAAATTACTGATGATTCTTTGGTCTAAGTGTATTTCACTTTGTAGCTACATTATGTTTTTTATATTTCTTATATTCATGCTTGCATTTTCACCTTTTCTAGGGGTCCATGATTTTGCCTTTTTTTATTTCTTACAATTTAGTAAACATGGGTTATCAAAAAGTCATTTCACCAAGTTCAGTATTAAATCTGAGCCTACTATTTTTAGATAAGCAAAGAATGAAATGTTGTCATATTCTATATAAAATGTCTAAATTTAAAGGATTTTTTTCCCTTGAGTCTCCTTAGTATTAGTAACCCAATGGATCCATTTGAGAAAATTTTACCTAGACTTTTTTTTGAAAGAGAACATACTGACCTTCCTTCTACTTCATTAAAATCTGCCCACCATTAATTTCTCTAGCTCTGTTCCCCTAGATGTCTGATAAGGATAAGAATATCCACTGCTTAGCCAGGAGTAGTGGCACACACCTGTAACCCCAGAATATGGGAGGCCAAGTTAGGAAGACGAGGTCAGCATGGGTGACTTAGAGACTCAGCAAAATCAAAAAGGCTGGCCATGTTGCCCTGTGTGAAGACCCTGGGTCCTGGGCTCAACCCACTGCTTCTAAGGAGAGCTACTCATGAAAAAAATGACTGTTGACTGGTTTACCACATTTCTGTTGGAACAAATGATAAGTGTACTATGAATGCTCCATTGGAAGATGCAATTTGTGTTTTTCTAAAGATGGTGAATTGGCTTGTTTCCTGAGGGAAGTGAAAGGCAGCTTCTGGACAGTCACTCAAGAACATTGATTCCTGTGTGCTATGGGAATTCTGAGGCTCCACACTCAACTGTGTAAACGCTCTTTTCTGAAACCTGTGCTGTCATAAAGGAGCAAAATAAAACAAAGCACAATTCATGTAGGACTATATAAAACGCTGGAAAGGATGCTGCTGAAAGGAACCTTGAATGAGCAGTCATTTTTGATTCCTTCCTATAATCTTCAGAATAGACAGTTCCAAATATATCATTGCAGATCTTGATACTCATTAGAACAGAAGACCTCTTGGCAGGCAGAGCAACACTGTTCCCCTAAACAGCAATGTTTTATAACTGTCATGAATTGTGTTTTCTCATTCCAGCTTTATCACAATCATTTCACTTCTAAAAGATGGAAGTACAAATCTCACAAAATACAACAAAGCATATTAGAGAAACCTTTATTTGAAAAGTATAAAAGCGCCATGCTTTTAATGAAAGCATCAAATATGTATTGGCTATCACAGGTTCCATCGCTAAGTCGCTTACGTTTTTTTCAGTTAGAGACACTTTCTAAATGACTCAATATGTTGCCAATGGTAAGTTTCACAAAATCTAAGTATTTTAAATTATTGGATTATAATTCAGAAATACAAATACATTAAATGCATGTATTTATTTATTACAACTTTCATCCAAATTTGCATTTAAATATTTGGGTCAATAGTAAGTGAATATATTAATTCTTTTGCTCTAAGGAAACTTTCCTTTTTGTTTTCAAAACTAAATGATAATTGCATTATACAGAAAAACATTTGACAAAATTCAACATCTTGTAATGAAAAAGTGTCTGTGAATTAGATATAAAGAGAATGTATCTCTTCACAATCAAAGCCATTCATGAGACACCCACAGAAAAAGTAAATTCAAATGTGAATGGAAGTTTTTTCTCTTAGATCTGAAACAATACAAGAATAGTTGTTCTCATTACCTATATTCAATATATTATTTGAAGCCTTTACCAGAGCAATTAGGAAATGAAACAAAAAAAAAGACATCCAAATATAAAGGAAGAAATGATATTGTCACTGTTAATAATCAGTAGTGTTTCTACACACTAACAACAAAATATTCAAAAACATACTTTTAAAATCTTATTTGTAAATAGCTAGCCAAAAAGGGAATATATTTAACCAAGGGAGTGAGGGATTACACCCTGAAAACTATGAAATATTGAAAGTAACTCAAAAGACACAAAGAAATGGAGAGCTATCACATAGCTAAGGGCTAGCTATATTAACATTGGTAAAATATCCATAGCAAAGCCAGAGCATCAAGAGCAAAAGTTCACAAATTGATTCCATAAAGCAAAAAATCTGCTTCACAGAAACAAGTAATAGCATGTAGAGAAAATTCTAGGAAGAAAAACAGGATGTATGGTAAGAAATTAGATCCAAAATATACAAGAAGTTTACACACTCAATAAGAAAATTGAATGCCCAATTTAAAAATGGGCAAGGGTTATGAATAGATATGGCTCAACAGAGGATTTACAATGGCCAATACATACACACACAAAAAAGGGAAATGTTGAGAAAATTTTCTAAAATATTGTGAATCATTAGGAAAAGGCGTCAATTTAAAATCCCAATGATACATCACCTCACATCTGTCAGAATGAATTTTTTCAAAAACATGAAAGACAGCAAATGTTGAAAAAGATGAGAAAAGAACACTTGTACATAGCTGGTGAAGCAATAAATTGGTATAAA